>OX439483.1:286441662-286677533 GCA_949320155.1 Melangyna quadrimaculata | reverse complement strand
GAGAAAACCTCGGCGGTAATGGACCATGCTTATAATTTCTTGGCTGCACATAGAGAAGAGTGTCAGTTTTCTTTGGATGAAATTTTAGCTGACTACAACGGTGATAAGCTCACTCAAAAATTGATCCTTTTAAAATTCAAGGAAAAATATCTTCAGTGGAAAAATATCTCGTTATAATCTTCAACGATCTTCTGGTACATTATTATAACCTTTTTTCTTTCAAGGCTTATAGAAACAGCTATGTACCTTTTGTATGTGCCTAAGTACTTCTGAGAAGATGAAAACCATAATCCGTACCGGAAATGTACATGTTTTTAACTTAACCAGCCGCAAAGAAACGCAGAAAACAATTCAATTGGGCGCCCCAAAGTAGCCGTCCACCTTCACTGCGACCTTGTTGCAATGAATTTGTGTGACTCACACAATTTTGAAAAATGTTTCTATTTTCTTACTCGATATGCCTCTTGCTGTACTTCTTATTCAATTCGGCTTTTCGTGGATTTATCTCTGTCTTTTCTCTTTCTAATTTTGACAGTACTTTACAAAAAAAAAGAAAGACAAAAAATATAAATCAGGGGACCAGCGTTACCATCATACTTTTTTAACTGGCGAACACATTTCTTGCAGTGTTTATTATGCTAAATTGAGCTGGAGCTCTAAGATATGGGTTACAAGATTTCGGCTCGTTTTTATTTCTACGCTTCTCGCTTCAAATTTGTGAGATAAAATTCTATGTTTTGCAGATTATTTTTCCCATACAAATTTTGACAGTGTTTTTTGTCTGTTGTGTTTTTTTTAGGTTCCGTTTGCCACTGACGTTTGTGGGATAAGCCAAATGAGCAAATATGGTTTTGCTGGTTTTGGTACTTAAAGATTGGTACCTCTGCGTCTGACATTAGATTTGTTTGATTTTTTTTTTTGTTGGCGATTTTATTAACGTGTGGCTTATACTTCTCTTCTTTTAACTTAAGTGTTTTTCTTTTAAGTTTTTTTTTTCATATTATTAAAATATACGCATGTATAGGTGCCATAATTCCATTCAATATTTTTAACGCGATTTTTAAATGAATGTCATTTATATGGAAATTTTGAAATTGTAAAATCTGAAACAAAAATAATTAATTAACTACAGAAACTTTAAACTTTATAAGTGTAGGAACTTCATACACCGACTCGGATTTTAAATCATTTTAGACTAGAGCGTTCAACAAAAGAGAATCTTATACGCATGTATTGAACGCTCTCCGTGCTGCAACCTTATACCAACATGTTTGTGTGGTACCTAAGCAAAACAATTACGTTTCGACAATTCAGGAACTTATTTGGCTATCCAAAGACCTTAGTTGCAGTCCGACGTGTTTCTAACTGGCTAGTTTCCATCAGTCAGAACTATATCAAATGGCCTCTTGGAAATGATGCAAACACAAATTGCAGAAAATTTGAAGGACGGAGTAGAAACCTAGTGTAATAGGTGCAACCTAACCTAGTCCTTCACAATTATTTTACAAGCAGTTGTCGATGCTGACAAAAAGTTAGTGGATATTTGTTGTGGGGAACCAGGATCCTTCCATGACAGCAAAGTTCTTCGTCGGTCCCCGCTGTATATTCAAGCGCACACTCATTGCACACTCATTGTGCTCTACTGTTTCCAAACCAAACATTTATATTTGATGATTCAGCGTATCCTTCTCTAAGTTGGCTAGTGCCTCCTTTTAGAGATAATGGAAGTCTTACAGACCAGCAAAAGTCTTTTAATTATTTGCATTCACGCACATTGCATTGTGGTTGAAAATGCTTTCGGTTTACTGTAAGGCAGATTTAGGAGACTTCTCAAGTTCACCGAGCAGCGAAATCTTCAGTCTGTAAAAAAACTTGTTTTAAGTGCATGCATTTTTTACAACATACGTATTTCTGTTAATGACGAATACAACGAACCCAACGAAGAAGAAGATGGTGTTCTCCAGAACAGTTCCAATGAACCGATCATTGATGTGAAGTTTTATAAAGACATTTAATAGAAAAGAGAATTATCTAAAATAAATCAAACTATAATTTTCTGTATTTTAAATAAAGTTTAATAATGGAAAAAAGAACAACTTTAGCATTCATTCTAGAAGGCAAATAATGCTGTCAAATTTAGCCATTTTTTCTCGATGCCCTTGGGCTTTTTCTTCTTGCAACTTTTTGTATTGCTCCCATTGTTCAGCCTTTTGATTTTGTGACTTCTCCTTTAAGTCGCCTTTCGAAATAGGCCGATAGTGAAATTTTTGTTTTACCCACTGGTCCTGAGCTGGATGAACTCCATGCAGTAGGGTCTGGCTGTTGTTGTTCGGCTGGTAAATTTTGTTAAGGTGGCGTGATATTTTCTTCGTTTTGGAATAAGGTATCCATCACATCATTTCCAGGATCATTTTCTTCCTCGGTATCCTTGAAATAAAATATATTGTTTTACATTTATTTTTGTTTCACTTAATGTCAACATATTTACCAGAAGCAAATCAACAGCTCCGCTACCAATTGTGTTGTTGTTGGAAATGATTGGCTACTTGCTAAAAAGCTCGTCCATTTGCTGCATAAATGGAGCAACGCAAGGAGCAGTTCCTGTTTTTCTTGAGCTATCTTTAGCGGCCTTATAAGCTCTTAAAAGTGGAGATATCTTAACTTCCAAATGAACTGTTGCTGTGTTTGGTTCCTATTACATATAGATAATATTAATATTAAAAATATTTATTTAATTTGCCAGCGAGTATCATATCTATGCTCATATGCATATTTCTTCCTTTTGGAAGTCAGGAATTCGTCCTGTCTGGCTCGATTAAACTCTAGCAAACCCAATATTTCCTTTCGGTTCCAACTTTTCTTCTTCTTCACTCTACGATACAAATTCAATACTTAATAAATAAAACAAACACAATTTATATTATTTTAATTTAATAATTATATTTTGTTGTCAGCCATTTCATTAAAAATTATTTATTTCACGATCCAAAACAAAAATAAACCAGCCAGTGGAAAAGAAATTTATTTTTTTTTTTGACAGGGGAAGAAAAAAAAGCAACAAAAGCTTCCTCTGAATTTGTGTAGAATGAACTACTTATGCAAAGAGAGATTGACTGGAGGAAAGAGTTGAAGTAAATCCCAGTAGCATTTTGTTGGTGTATCTCTTGATGAATTTTTACTGACTGGGTTGAGTATGCTCAACAAAACACGCCCATTTAGAGATCGTTCTTTAGAACTCAAGTTACATTCACCTAAGCAATACTGCTTTTGTTTCATGTAAATCAATATAACAAATAGTTAGAGCGTTAAGGCCATATTTAAGGTCAAACCATGCACTTCATTCTGACGGAATGAGCTTTGGTACACTGAGTCCACACCCTAAGTTTACTTTAAAGAATTGTTTCCACGGTGGCAACACTGGCAAACCGGAGTTATAAGGGTTGCCTTCTGACCATGTTTTAACAAGAAATTTCACATAAATTAACCAATAAATCGGGAACCAGACATTGATTGATGCCGTGGAATATCTCGTTGGATTTAGAATAATTGAAGCCATATGAATATGTTGATTTTTTGACACCTCCCCCACCCTTGTACGCTGGGGGGTGGGGGGCAAAATACCCTCGGCGGATAAGGGTTTTTATTTGTCAAAAAATAATGGTGATAAAACTAACAATCAAAAAATGATTAATAATCATCAAAAGATGAGTGTCGACGTAGAATTTCATAATCTACAGCATATCCGAAGTCCATTTTTATTCATGTATTATTTTGTTTGTATAATCGCTTTCAAAATGGGGGGAGGGGAAGGTGGAAGTATATCAAACTACTATATATTTGTCTTGGTATAATCTAAGCATGTTCACATGACCTTAGGGTAATTTTTAATGCCCAATCTTATGCAATCAAAATTATTTTAATATAATTTCCCTAGAAAAAGTTATTACCTTTTTATAAAATGATGACTACATTTTTAGTGAAACGAGCATAATATTACAAAATTTCAATGGCATGGTGATGAAAATTGGCACACATGTCTCATTTGTCGTAAGAAATAAGAATAAAAAGGGTCCATAAAAATATCTGGGGTGAAAGGGTGTTTTTTTGAGTGAAAGGGAAAAGGGAATTACTATTACCAGTAAACCCCTCCCAAAACTGGTATGTTGATGAAAGTTGGTAAAAATATTTTATTTCTTGTTAGAACCAAGACTCAAAATGATCCGTGCATATATATTGGTTCCGGGGGTGTTTTAGGTGGAAAGAAAATATGGGTTATAAACCCAATGTTTTATTTTTGTGTAATCGGGGTACAAATATTCAATATGGTACATGATTTTAGAGTATTTTTTAACGCTGAATCCAATTTAAGTAAAATTAAGATGATACAATCACAATTAAAAAAGTATTCGTCGTTTAAGGAAAAATGAATTTATTTTTTGACTAGGTAGGTAGGTAGGTAGAAATGGCAGCTACAGGTAGCCTAGCCCATAGCCCAATTAGCGCTGAAGTGCGCCGTTTTGATACCATAACTCGTTAGAACCTATGGATGGAATTGAAAGGGAGATTGTGGGCCCCTAGGATATCGTCCATTTTTCTTTGAATTTAGAAAAGGATTGGAAGAATTTTTATTTGTGGATTGACTGAGCACAATCATCAGAAAGCGGATGACTCACTCAACCAGACCACCACCCGAATCCGCATCATCCACAGATTGCCCTGCTAGGCAGTCTATTGGCTGGCGCCAGTGCGTCCACTGATCTGATCGAATGATCAACCGGCCGCCATGCACCACGAGCTCCACCCGAACCCCAGTCCGCTATCTGGCGATCATAGGGAAACGACGAGAGGTGCGATGCAGAAGTAGCCAAAATTTGTCCTAGATCAAGTCTTTGATCTTTATTTCCGAAATTTCATTAATGTCGTCAAAAAATGCCCTTCCGAATGATCGTGCTCTAGCTATGGCCAGAGTGGGGCATTTCCAGAGGAAATAAAGTACTGCCTCCTTTTCCTGCTGGTCCCCACAGCTCCGACAGTGAGTGTTGTGAGGTATGCCAAGCTTCGATGCATGCTCTCCTATTCGCCAGTGTCCGCTGCAGGTTGCAACGACCCTGGCTATGTCTTGTCTGGGTCTGCGTAATAGATCAATTGTTCGGGGTTTTTTATAGGTGGCCAGATCTTCCTAGTGTTGTGACTAGTTGATAAATGAAAGTAAGCGGATGTAATTTACTTTATTTATTCTTTATTTCATTAGAACAAAACGACTGGTCTCGATGGTAGTCGGAAATAAAAAGGGAAATAAAATGCCATTTTATATTTAACCTGACTTACTTCTTACAAATGTCAAATATCGATATTACATCGAGTCTCGTTAACCTAAAGCATTGCCATTGTAAATCAATATAAAATGTACTTAGTATTTAACAATTTTCCCCCTCAAAGAAAATTACTTATATCTATTATAAATTCATTAATAATTATAAGTTAATAATTCAACTATTTTTGTTTTGTATATTAAAATTGAAAAATATAATGTACTAGAATATTTATGTAAACTAAGTTTATATAAATATATGTAATACTCCTTATGTGTATAACTCAAAATTTATTTACAGAAATATTATATCTTAGAGTTTTTTATTGATATATCAATCTGTCCACAGGTTTTCGGACTCTATTACTTCTCCGTAATTCTGTTTGTTTATTTTCCAAATTTATGACGTCTTTTTCTTGTTTTCTTTCAATATCATTACTTTTACTTAATTCTAGATTAGTCGATACAGGAGGCTGTTGCTGCTCCTCTGGAACTTCACTAGGATACTTATCTTCAGATACAAGGCTACCTGCATTTAATATTTGATCGACGTGTCTATGGGCAGTTTTCCCATTATCAAGTTGAATGTTATAATGCAGCGAACCTTTCTTTTCACTAACTTCTCCAAAGTTCCATTTGTCCTTTCCCATGTAATTTCTAACAGCAACTCTTTCCCCCTTCGAAAATTCTCTAGGTTTAATATTGTTATTATAAGTTTTTAATACGGTTTCATTTTCTGGTACCAATAATGAAAATTTTGTACGAATGGGGTAGTTAAAAAAAAATCTAAGATGGTGACTTTTTAGTAACTGGGTGAGGTGTTATTCGATACTGTAATAGAATGTTATTTAACTTAATATCCAAATCTTCATTTTTGTTTATTAAACATCTCAATTTATTTTATAGCGTTTGTACATAGCGCTTTGCTTGTCCGTTTGTGGCAGGGTGATACGGTGCTGTACGCTTATGCACAATATTATTTGCATTGGAAAACTGTTTAAATTTAATATTGGTAAACTGGGTACCATTGTCTGTACATATGACCTTTGGCACACCAAAAGTCGAAAATATTTTTCGTAGTATAGGAAGGGTCGTATCCGTGGTTATGCTTTTTAAGAAATGAATTTCTGGCCACTTTGAAAAGGCATCAATTAGCACTAAGAAATATACTCCCATTAAAGGGCCTGCAAAATCCAGATGGACCCTCTCCCAAGGACCAGATGGATAGCACCAATGATGGACCTCAACTTTATGTGGATTGTTCTTTGTTTTACAGAAACTTTTACAATTTTGAACAAAATCTTCAATCTGTTGATCAATTTTTGGCCACCAGCAAAAACTACGAGCTAGCTCTTTCATTCTAGTGATGCCAAAATGGGATGAATGCAAATCCTCAAGCACAGTTTCTTGAAATTTTGTAGGAATAACCACACGTAAGCCTCTCATTATACAACCACTTTGGATAGAAAATTCATCTTGGTTTATGCCAAATAGAAATTTTTTATCAATCTTGGCACCATTCTGAATACCTTTTTGTAATTTACTTCATGTCGGATCTTTAACGGTTTCTTCGGCAATATGTATTGCAGTAACTGGCATTGTTTCTATTTGAATTATTTCAAATAAATCAGACTCTTCAACTTTCATGTTATTTGTTGCCGAAATAGGCAATCGCGACATTGCATCAGCATTTGCATTTTGTTCGGAACGTTTGTATTTAATAGTATAGTTAAACCCTTGTAAATATATAGCATAATGTTGCATACGCGTGGCAGACATATGCGGAAGGCTTTTAGCCGAAGAAAATATTTGTACCAACGGCTTATGATCCGTGTAAAGAATGAAATGGCGTCCGAACAAAAACTGGTACAATTTTGTTACCCCATAAATTATTGCATAAGCCTCCTTATCAATCTGGGGCCACTTACGCTGGGATTCCATAAGTGTCTGAGACGCGAACTGGATTGATCTGTCACTGCCATCTGGGTAGATGTGAGATAATGCTGCTCCTACACCCACCGGCGAAGCATCGGTTGATAAGCACAAAGGCTTATCCTTTTCGTAATGAACTAGAAACCTATCGGAAATTATTTCTTTTTTTATCGCAACGAACGCATTTTCGCAATCTGCATTCCATTTAAAATGATTATTTTTCCTCAACAACATGTGCAGAGGCTCGAGAACATCAGAGAGATTTCGAAGAAACCTGCCGTAATAATTTACTAATCCCAATAATGACCGAACCTCAGATACATTTGTGGGGCGAGGAGCCTTCACAATAGCATCAGTTTTACTTGTTGTTTTATGGATCCCGTATTTATCTATCTTGAAGCCGCAGTACTCGATTGAATCTTTAAAATAATCAGATTTTCCAGAATTTATCCGCAACCCGAATGAACTTAACCTCGCAAAAACTGTTTCTAATCTAGAGAGATGTGTTTTATTATCAGGGCCTGTGACACAAATGTCATCGACACATCGACACTCCTACCCCCTCTATTCCAGCTAATATCTCCTCAATTTTTTTCTGCCATTTTGCTGGTGCACAACTGAGACCATACCAAAGTCGAGTACATTTGAAAAGACCCAAAAATGTAGACAATGTTAATTTCTCTTGATCCTCCTCCCTAACTTTCCATTGTAAATAGGCACTACGAAGGTCAACCTTCGAAAATTTTTCACCACCATTCATTGCGTGAAAAAATTCGTCTATCGTGGGGAGGGGATGTTCAATAGCAACCATAAATTTATTCAAAGTAATTTTGAAATCACCACAAATGCGTATTTTGCCATTTGCTTTCACAATAGGCACTATAGGGGTAGCCCAATCACTGTGATCCACTTTTATAAGAACACCCTGCATAACTAAACTTTCAATTTCAGCTTTAATCGGTTCACGAAGTGCGAACGGCACTGGCCGATGTTTAATAAAAATTGGTTTCCCATAAGTCCCATAAGGGTCCAACTCTATCGACACTGGTTCACCCTTTATTTCTCCTACGTCATCACTGAACAAAACACTATGCTGTTTTAAAAGTATTGGCAATTCAGGTGGGACACTTGAAAATTTGGACAAGCTTAGCAATGAACAATTCGAATCAACAGTTACCTGGTTACAATTTTTAATTTTCTTCATACCGCATGGTTCTTCAAACATCTTGAGTATTGGCAGGCCATTAAATGCAAATAGCAATTCTCTACCAAAAAGTGCGTGCTTATTACAATCCACAATGTACAGTCGTAAAATTTTCTTCATTTTGTGTTCCGTTTCCATGTTCTGAGGAGCAACAACAACCTCTGCAAAACCTATAAACTTTAAAAAAGAATTACTGTAGGTACTTAATCTGATATTTGATTTTTTAATTGGCAATTTTTTAAAATTCTTAAGAAATTCATTATTACTCATTACCGATACGCCGGCCCCACTATCAATTTCCATTCTAATTAACTTGTTTTCTATCACCACATTAATCCATAACTTTTTTGAAAACTCATTTTTATCACTTAAGGTGTTAATATAAACTATAGGTTCTTCTTCGCTCTGTTCGAAGTCATCTTCTAAATGGTTTATGTGTTGATTTTTCTTTTTCTTTTGTTTTTTTAAACAAACCTTTTTAAGATGACCACGCACATTGCAAAAGTTACAAACTGTGTTTATGTGAAAACACACACTCGCAAGATGTGGGCCGTCGCATCGGAAGCATTTTACTTGTTTTTTTTACAAATTTACTCTCCTGATTCCGAACATGAGATTTCTGCGACCTGAAGTTGTTGTTCTGGTTACTCAGATGGTTTTTTGATTCCACGTGTTTGTGGTACCGTTCTCGTCTATTAGGAGTAACCGCATGTATGGTCGCTTTGTGAATTGCAGTTTCGTTGAGTTGCACCGAATTCTGCTGGGACATCTCCAGGCTTGTAGCCGTCTCCACAGCCTTTTCGAAAGTTAAGTTTTTTGTTTTCAGCAATCGATCCTTGATACGCTTGTCTCTAACGCCACATACAAGTTGGTTTCGTAGCGCGGTCATCAAATAAGTTCCAAAATTGCAATTATTAGCCATCTTTCGTAGATTGGCTACATACTCTCGCACACTTTCTCCTTCTAATTGCTCTCTGTGATGGAATTTGTAGTACTCGGCCACTTCTAAAGGCTGAGGGTTATAATGTTCCTTAAGTACCTTAACCAAATCATGGTACTTTTTGTTTTCTGGTGGCTCTGGAGAAATTCCGTCACAGAGTAGGTCAAATGTTTCTGGGCCTATATAGTACAAGAGAAAATTCACTTTAATTTTCGCGTCCGTAACGTTGAAAATCGCAAATGCTCCCTCTAGACGTTGGAGCCATCGTTCGAACTTGCTTTTTGTTTCATCAAAAAATTCGATAGAGAAATTTGATGGAATTCCACCAGCCTTGGGTATTTCAGCAGTGGTATCAGTTGGCATTTTTGCAACAAAAAATCGTACACGTGTTATCCAGCAAGTAAGTAAAGAGCACGGCTCAGCAGCAGGCACGTTTCAACAGGCAGATTAGAGCAACAGCTCAGCAGCAAGCATGTTTCCAGCGTTCTAGTAGTATCAATAGCAGAGTATAAGTATCCCTGCAGCAAGCACTTTTCACACGTGTTGGCACTATTGGTAGCCAGCAACAACCCAAACAGCAGAATAGTTTTTTTTTTCTTAAAAAAAAAAAAATTATGCGTAGTTTGCTCCAAAAACGCAAAAGCACACAACAACAAAAAAAAAAAAAAAAAAAACAGTACCAGCAAGCACAGCAAGTTCGATAAAATCTGATGAAATTTTCTTTATCAACCAATTTGGGATAATCCCATCCTCGTCGCCAGTTGTTGTGACTAGTTGATAAATGAAAGTAAGCGGATGTAATTTATTTTATATATTCTTTATTTCATTAGAACAAAACGACTGGTCTCGATGGTAGTCGGAAATAAAATGCCATTTTATATTTAACCTGACTTCTTACAAATGTCAAATATCGATATTACATCGAGTCTAGTTAACCTAAAGTGTTGCCATTGTAAAACAATATAAAATGTACTTAGTATTTAAATAACACCTAGATATAATACAGTTTGATAAACTATACCACCTGCGGTTTGATTCAGTAAGAAAAATTGAGAAAACATTGCCCTTCAAAACTCCAAGCGGAATGTAGTATCTTTCCGCAAGTGAGCCATGAAGCGCTGATCTTTGCCTGGCCAGCTCGTCAGCCCGTTCATTGCCCCCAATGCCACTGTGACCCGGAACCCAGATCGAGGTCAGTATTGAGACTTGCAAGTACATCCTGGCAATTTGGAGGATGAAGTAGCTGAATTAATGGCTTTAACAGCCGCCTGACTGTCTGTAATAAAAGCTTCATTAGGGTTCTGGTTTGGATCTTCTTTTAGTAACTTGCAGGCTTCCTTAATTGCCAGTAATTCAGCTTAAAAGACACTAGCAAAACCAGGTAGTCTAAAGGACCTAGAGACATTAAGAGACTCAGAAAAGATTCCTGCACCAACACCACACTCCATCTTTGAACCATCAGTAAAGATAGTTGTGTCGAAATATTTCGTCACGACGTCGTCTTTCCAATCCTTCCTGGATGGAATTTTAACTTTAAAACCCTAACTAATACTCATTGTATGAGTGCAGTAGTCAGTGGGAGTCGAAAACATTTCTGTTGGAATCAAGTCTGTGATATTGCTGTGACCATATGGCTTGGCAGACCAAGAGTTTGATTCCTTAAGTCTAAATGCGCTGCAAGATACCAGATATTTAATATGTAAATCAAGTGGTAGAAGGTGCAGAAAAACGTTAAGATATCAGTTGAGCAGGATCTTATTGCCCCTGTCGTGCCAACGTTAGCAGTTCTTTGAACTTTTCTAAGTTTATTGATGATATATGATTTCTTGAGTGCAGGCCACCACACAATCGAACCATATGTGAGGATAGATCGTACCACGGCTGTGTACGTCCACAGGATCATCTTCGACTGGAGCCCCCACTTTTCACCGAAGGTTTTACTACAGGCATAGAAGGCTATGCAGGCCTTCTTGACCCTTTCTTCAATTTCTAACTTCCAATTTAATTTGGGTCGAGAATAACACGTAAAAATTTTGCACTGGAGGAAAGTGAGAGTGTTTGGCCGTTGAGTCGGGGTAGAGTGAAGGGGTGTATCTTAGTTTTGGTAGTGAAAAGCATCAGTTGAGTTTTGCTTTGGTTAACTCCTAGCCCACAACTCGTGGCCCAGTCGCCATTTCCGTGATCTCACTTAACACAGGAGTGAACTTCCCTGACACCAATATCACCAAACCATCAGCATGTCACACCACATCTTTCCAACTTAAGGAGAATTTTATTCATGACTAAAAGCCACAGAAAAAGGGACAAAACCCTACCTTGGAGTGTTCCTCTACTAATGTGCTTGGTCGAGTTTGTATTTCCTATCGTGGCTTGAATCCTTCTGTCGCTGAGCATAGATATTATCCACACTAGTCTTCTACACCAAATTCAACTAAAGATTCTAGAATGAATTCAGTAAGCACGTTATTGAAAGCCCCTTCAACGTCTAAGAAAGTGGCGAGAGTGTATTCTTTATAGTTTATAGATTCCTCAATAGTACACACTACCTCGTGCAGGGCGGTTTCCGTGGATTTGCCTTTAAGGTATGCGTGTTGAGAATTTTCAAGGGGACATTCAACTAGGATATCTCTAATATGGGTGTCGAGGATGCGCTCTAAAGTTTTAAGCACGAAAGAGGTCAGATTAATGGAACATAGTTAATATAGAGGCATCCTTTTAAAATTATTTCCAGCCAGGGAACTGCTATATCTTGCAGTTCTTGCAGCATAATTGGCAGTATGCCGTCCAGGCCTGAAGACTTATACGGTGAGGAAGTATTAATTGCCCAGACAATTTTTTCTTTTGTTATAACGGTATTGATATGATTTACACGAGCTGAAGACATGTCCGAAGGGTCCGGCATAGCTTTACTACTGTTCTCGCAACCCGGAAAGTATGTCGTCATCAATAGTTCCAAAGACTCAGCTGGAGAGACTGTCCAGGAACCATCAGGCTTTTTCAAGAATGATGGATTACAATGTTCCTTAGATAGAACTTTACCAAGCCTAGCGGAATCTTTTATATTTTCAATTGACGGATAGAATTCTCTACAAGAATTGCCTGATCCGAGAGCTCGCTTGTAAGCCTTAAGACAGTCTTTATAAGGTTGATATGATAAAACTTATGTTTGTGGCAGACATTAAAAATTGATCTAGTAATTTTCCTTAGATTAGATAGGTCTTCATTCCACCAAGGGGGTAGTGTTTTACGGCTATATTTATTCGCAAAGGCGACCTTAAAAGCAGTACTCATTGATGCCTCAAATGATATCACCATTGACTCAAAATCTATAACCGAGTCTAGACTCAGGTTCGGTATATTGCCCAATTTAGATTTTACAACTTGACTGAATTTCTTCCAGTCGATTCTTTTGGGATTTCTATAAGGGGGTTTATTTTCGGTCTTGAAATTAATGTTGAAGAGTATCCATCTGTGGTCCGAAAAAGATTTCAGAAGGGATACCCTCCAATTCTCTACTATAAGATTAAGGTTGTTATTTACGATCGTAACATCCAGTACGTCCTCCCAGCCTTCGTAATTTTCCGAGCTCGGAAAGACAAAAGTGGGAGTGTTACCTCTGTTACAGACCGTCAGGTTATTTTCTATAATAAAATCAAAAAGAGACTCACCTCGTTCATTGATCTCTGAACTATCACAGAGGGTATGCCGTGCATTTGCATCGTTACCAATCAAGAAGTTAGTCCCTTTGGCTTTAGCTTCGGTAGTTAGTACGGCGTACTCTTCTGGCGGTGACTGCCGGTCATGGGCCGAGTACGCCGAGGCCAACAATAAACCGTCTGCATTTTTGTCTTCCAAACTTATAACTGTTAGGTCAGGAGTGCTAAGATTTGGACACAAAAAAGCTTTTAAGTGTTTTTTAGCTAAAATACAACTTCTAGGCTTACCTTGGTCTGGCCTTGCGATTTTGTAAAACAGGTCGTATTTGTGGTCTTGGAGGCGTCTTACTTTGAGGTCATTCACCATGGTTCTTGAATAACCGCTACGTCTACGTTGTCCTCCCTCAGGAAAACCCGCAGATTATCCGAGTCACATTTAGAGTGCTTCACATTAATATGTATGACTCACAGCGCGGTTTTAATTTTAGGGGACCCTGCACAGTCAGGGCCGGGCGGCTCGCCAGGAACAACGACATCACCAACAACTTCGTCGATCACGACATTGTCATCAGCTATGCAATATTTTTAAACGGATGTTACGGATGCCGAACCTAAGCTTCAAAACGGCTTTCTCGGGGGCTCCCCGATTTTCTTCGCTTATCCTCAGAAGATAAGGTCCGCTGTTCTTCTGCAGTTCCTCTGCCTTAATGACAGCCCAGTCATGCATAGGAACCAGCGGATTTAGCCTCTGAAGTCCGCGGATCAGCTCTTGTCCGCTCGGCTTGATGCCCATGAGGGGCAACCAAATGCGAGCCATTGGTTGTCTAGGGTTGTCCTTAGCTGGGATTAGCTTGTGCTTCAGGCCCTCCCAGTCGTTGCTGATCTTAGCTACGCTAGTACTAAGGAAATCCCTAGAGAACAGGTCATCGCACTTAATTACCCTTTATCCCCTGAGCATCTCGCTAGAGTCGAAACCAGGATAGGGACCCTCACTTGCCGACAGAGTGTATAAAAACACCATCTCTGAGAGCTTGGCCTCGATGAGGTTCCATACAGCCAACAGACATTTGTTGTTTGTGGAGAGCTCATCCACAACCGATACCTGGAGATCGTCTCTGACAACTTCCAGAGCATGCGGCTACGCTGCTCTAAAAGGTGGCATTTGTTCACCCCTCTTAGGATTATCAAGCCTACTCTTCTTCTGCGGTTGTGTGGTCTCTTCTTGAGACCTATTCTGCTTGACGGCCTTTTCTTCTATCGCCAGAAGCTCGTTGTAATCTTCAACGATCTTCTGGTACATTATTTTGTCATCGGCTTCCCGCGCATGGACCGTTTCAGCTTCCTCATTCTTGGCGATCTTGTCAAGAAAATAGTTAGCCCTCTTGAACTGGACCTTGCGAAGGGCGCTCGCTGATTGTCTTTTGTTTTTTAATTGGGATGTATTGATAGGCTTGGAATGCACAGGAGTACTATGGCTGGTACTGCCTGTGCTTCCGGAAGGTCCAGGTGGCTCATGAGCACCGAAACTACCGGTACTCACTGAGCTACCCTTAAGGGTTTCTTGGCTTGAAGCCAAGAGTTCATCCTCTGTGTCGGCGGATGGTTCTACGCCTGTCTTGTCATTATCGTCCATATTGTAAAGAAAACTATTTGATTCCCACGAGTAGGTCGGAAAGGAAAGGTCAGCCCCGGTAGAGCCGATATACCGGGGTAAGGCAAAGAGTATGACATTCCCTGCCAAGGCGTTCGAAAGAGCTCGTTAGAGACTGGTTTACCCCCCAGCCTTCCATTTCTTCGGCACGGATTATGAAAGCGCTGACACCACCACTGAAAATTACGGACCCCGTATCTATGGTCAAATCGCATTGCTGAATGTTGAACTATTGATCAGTAAAGGAACACCACAACAATTCGACCTGACCTTAGCTGATCCCCATCTTGACATCGCACAAGATTAGTTGTGGTGATCATTACCGGCCGGCACCCACTAGGAGGGTTTGATACGACGATTTTTGCCGAGCTTTCTTTTGAATAGAGCAGACAAAACATTTTTCCTTCAAAAAACACCTTTGACAATAGATATTTGATTTATCTTTTTTTGTTCTTGGTAACAATAAAAAACAAAACATTCCTACCAACTTATATCATCGTATTAGTTCTGGAGGTATATAACGGGGCATAGTTTTACACTTTTCTGTTTCGCTCAAAAAACACCCTTTAGCCCCAGATAATTTTATGGACTGTTTTGATTCTTATTTCTTACGACAAATGAGACATGTGTGCCAAGTTTAATCACCATACTATTGAAATTTGTTAATATTATGCTCGTTTCACTGAAAATTTAGCCATCATTTTATAAAAAGGTTATAACTTTTTCTAGGGAAATTATATTGAAATTATTTTGATTGAATAAGATTGGGCATTAACAATTACCCTAAGATCATGTGCCATATGCTTAGATTATACCGAGATAAATATAAAGTGGTTTTATATACTCCCACCTTCCCCCCCCCCCCATTTTGAAAGTGATTATATAAAAAACAAGTACATGAATAAAAATGGACTTCGGATATGCTGTAGAGTATGAAATTCTACGCCGACGCTCATCTGAACATTTTATGAATATTCATTTTATTGCCATTATTTTCTGTCAAATAAAAACCCTTATCCGGCCAGGGTATTTGTGAAGCAAACAAAATAACATATTCTTATGGCTCCAATTATTCTCATTCCAACAAGATATTCCGCGACATCAACGATGTCTGGTTCCCAAACTATAGGCTAATTTATTTGAAATTTCTTGTTAAAACATGGTCAGAAGGCTACCCTTATATCTCCGGTCTGCCAGTGTTGCCACCGTGGCAACACTTCTTAAAGGTAAACTTAGGATGTGGACTATTAGTGTAGCAAAACTCATCCCGTCAGAATGAAGGGCAACGCCCTAACTAAAAGGCTACACCGTGTTCTGAATTTAACTACAAATTCAATTCTACACAATTCAATAAAAATTCAGAATTTCAAACAAAATTAAACAACGCAAAAAAAAAAATACCAAGAATCGTTTTCATGGCAATTTTTTAAAAATAAATAATATGAAAAATGAGAATTATTGAGAAAATTCCCTCTCTCATAATAAAAAAGTCATTCTTCCGAGTGTCATACCTTCTATATATATTTATTCAATGATAGAACCTACAAATTAATAAATATTTACCAATTTTATGAATTTTAGCAATTGTGTTGTACTTTATATTTGCTAATCTATTTCTTATTTTAGGAATAGGAGGCAGCAGCAGTCGTTTTACCCCAAGGGCAAATACTGAGAGTACTCGATCTCGTTTTAGCGGAAACACGTCAAGCTGTACCAGTTCAAAATCATCGTTTTTATCTTCTCTTAACCCAGCCCGTTGGGGTCGTCAAGGATCTAACAATAGTTCGTTTGTCAAAGAATCACCTACTGCAAGCTGTGTTTCAGAGAATATAAATAAAAATGTTAATAAAAATGTAAATAGAGTTGCAGCAGCTAATCGCGAGAAAGCTCGCCTCTGGGTACGCGAACAGGCAATTTCTTTTATTAAACGCTACACGGATGAAGAAATTTCTTTTATATCCGGCTCCAAAATATTATATCGATTATCTAGTGTTATAAACAATTTAGAAGGAAGTTACAGTCAGTGTCTTGAAGCGCTTCGAGAACTTAAAACAATACTAATGAAAAATGACATTTCTCCATTTGAAGTGAATCACTCGGGCTTAATAAAATCGATGTTGCACTTTATGGCTGCGGAAAGTGGTTTAGTAAGTCGTGATAAAAGACTTCGTGCTTTCTTGCATGAATTTGCAGGACTTCCTTTGGAAAGTGCTATTAGTTACAATGTTATGCCCAATATCGAACCTTCGGCATTCAGTGCATTTGTTGCTAAACTTAACGGTTGCGTTACTCAATTAGAACAGTTTCCAGTAAAAGTTCATGATTTTCCAACAGGAACTGGTGGCCATTCGAATATAAGTGCCCTAAAATTTTTCAATACACACCAACTTAAGGTAAGTTAATTTTTATGTTTTTTTTAAATTAGTTTTCTATTGCAAACTCAAATTAGTGTAATTTGCAACGACATCCTGATTGTAACAATCTACGGCAATGGAAAGGAGGCACTGTTAAAGTTGATCCTTTAGCTATGGTACAAGCTATTGAGAGATACTTGATATCAAGAGGGTATGGCGGCATACGTGAAGAGTCAGATGACGATTCGGAAGAAGATATGGATGGCAATGTAGCTGGAGTTATTATGCCGCATAGCACATTTAAGCATAAATTGCAATTTTTAATTGGAAATAATGTGTTGCCCTACGCTATGACAGTATATCAAGCTGTAAAACAATACTCGCCTCTTATAAATGATCAGTCAGAAACTGACACAGAACCCGAAGTACATTTAGGTGAGCTTCATTTTTTAAATACATTAGTTTGTTATTAATTTCTATTTAAGAAACCAGCATGAAAGAATTTTTCATTCAACAGCATCTTTACAAGCCATTTTGCTACACCCACTTTTTGGAGTTTAAACAAAATGGCGCAAAATTTAGACGATATATTACGATGTTCAATCATTCTTAGTATGATACTGGGTTAAAAATTGTGTTTTGCTAATTTTAAACGAGTTTAGCATCGTACTTTCCCCTTACTTTTTAGTATCGTACTAAATCCATATGTCTGGAGAATGGAGAATTTTTCTCCAAGTATAGGATAGACCCGAGGGTTCCAGGTTCGATGCCTGCTAGTACCCAACTTTTTTTTTTGTAAATATTGAAGTTAAAATGATAAAAAAATATAAACTTAGGATACCTATTTAAAGCACATGTTGGGTTTTCATCAACATATAATTAATTTACAACGCATAAACACAATAATATTGTGTTCATCTAAATCAAAACTTACAAACGTTCCGCTATCTGCTTATTTAGCAATTTACTAGTTAGCAAAAGGATTACATTTTGAACAGCTAGTAAATTGCTATATACTTAGAAAATTGTTAACTAAGACTCTTAACAATAGGTTGTTTAAAACTTTGCGCTGATAATTTTTTATACAGGATGATTCTAATAAGACAAAATTCTGAAAAGAAAAAAATCATGTGTGAGTTCGGTCTATTTCTTCCCATTCAAGGATCTTTCCTAAAAAAAAAAATAAACTGCATAACTGGATCGCACAAACTTGTTTCGTAGCTAAAAATTTTAACTTAGCTAGAAATAGGCGATGTACATATGTATTGCTTCCATAATATTATGATATCATTTAAAAAAAAGAAGTTTTTTAACAATTTAAAATATCAAAGGGCACGGTAGTGCCCAGCCAAGTTCTGGCACTACACCCTACTTACAGGATCAAACTCTGGCGATTTTTGATCCCGCTCTAACTTCAGTACCAATAAAGTCAGAAACTTCAAACGCGCAGCATTTGCTAAACTCACCAGGTTTATACAACTTAGCAAATTTCAATTCCTTAGCATCAGTGGTTTACTAGATATAAGACTGCAAAAATAGCAAAAACCGTAACTGCCTGACTGACTGACTCACTCACTCACTGACAGGTCATCAAAATTATGGAGCACTTCCCGAAATGGTAGAATCTTTTAATTTAAGATTTTCCATTCAGGGGGCGTGGTACCCGCCCATTATCATAGAACTGCTATAAATAACTTGGAGCAATTCCTATTGTCGTAGATTGATGAAATTTAGTACAGCGGTAGGGCTTAAAGTGAAGGCAAAGGAAAAATTTTAAATTTTGAGATTTTTCATTCAGGGGGGCGTGGTATGCGCCCATTTTCATAGAATTGATATAAATTAGTTGGAGCGCCCTTCTGACTGTCGTGGAGTGATGAAAGTTGGTACAGCGGTAGGGCTTAAAGTACAGGCAAAGGGGAAATTTTAAAATTTGACATTTTACGTTCAGGGGGCGTGGCATCCGCCCATTTGAATAAGAATAGATATCAATTATGAGGAGCACTTCTAACTGTCGTAGAATGATCAAATTTGGTAGAACGGTAGGTCTAGATTTGCAAGCGAATGCAAAATTGGAGATTTTACTCTCAGAGGGCTTGGCATCCGCCCATTTTCTCAGAATTGTTATTAATTATGTAGATCACTCCGGATTGTTGCAGAATAATAAAATTTGGTAGACTGGTAAATCATGTGGCCAATACAAAGGATATATTGACAAATTTTAAACTATCCATTCAGGGGCGTGGCACCCGCCCATATTCTCAGAATTGATATCAACTATGTAGTGAACTTCTGATTGTCGTAGAGTGATGAAATTTGGTAGAACGATAGGACTTGACAAGCAAGCAAATGGGAAATTAAAACTTTGAGATTTTACATTCAGTGGGTGTGGCAACTGTAGCGGGCTGTTTGGCCTTCACGGTCCTTGCTGGCATTTTTCGAACCCCTAGCTCAGCGGTGGTCTAGGTTCTTGGACCTCGAGCTCACTACAGAAAAAATTTAAATTGCCAGACTTGCATCTAGATAGTATCGATGCGCGAGACGTTATACTTAACCCTCCCTTCCTCGGTTACTCCCTCGCTAAAGTAACCCCTTTATTAGGCTTCTCCTCCTTCTACATCACTCCCTTTACCTCATCCTTCTCATCCCTGTATCGAACTTACTCAAAACTCATTATCAAATATGTTCAATAAAATGCTTTAATAAAAATCATCATTTCTTTTCTTTCAGTGTATGTTAAAACTAACGATTTTATTTCGTATTATATTTAAGTTATTAATTTATATTAAATTTATTTCAAAAATTTAAGCTTCGTTTTCACAGAAATCTTAATTATACAATTTTAACCCAAGTTTAAATTATCAATCGGCAACCCTTTGGCTGATCAAAAGGAAATTTATTTTCTTTCTATTAAATCGTCTTCGATTTATTAATTAAGTTGGGATTTAAATTCCTCTTTTCACTTTCCTATATTTCACTTGACTGTTCTTTTAAATTTACATTAACCCCCCTGTTCAAACCCACCCATCAATCCGCGTACTATTATATATATTTTTTTTTTTATTTCATATAATTAATTTAAATGTATTGCAACAATATAATTTGGTATACAAAAAAATAACTCACCCTTAAATTCCTTTTGTAGTGGCCACTGCAACGGTTTTCTTTAAAGATGTATACCTTTTCTTTTTAAATTGTCTGTTGCCTTTGTGCAACTATTTAACACACTTTTTTAATATATATATATATATATGTATATGTATAATCCGCGGACCGAGACTTTACGGTACGTTTCGCGAATTAATAAATAAATTGAATCTACTTTTCAACAACTCGAAACCACCGTTAGATTAATTTAGCACTTGGTATATAAAAAAAAGGAAAACGAATATTTAAAAAAAATGTACGTTAAAATAAAAAAAATAATAAAAAAAATAGAATTTGGTTTTTGGCACTGATCTGTGGCTGGACTCGAACCTTCGAAGCTTGGATGGTAATCGACCGCTTTTTTTTTTTTTTTTAATTCATTTTTATTTTAAATTCAACTTAAAACTATCTTAATGCTAGACAAAAATTCATAAAAACTTGCCTACTTATCAATATCTTACAACTAACTTACTGGCCCTGAGCGGGCGCTCTAAGTTAAACAATAACTTAATACTATTGCCTTTCGGGCTAAGAACTAATTACATACTTATATCGATCTGGTTTTATTTTTTACCAAGAAAGATGTAAAAAAAACTTGGTATCAGTATCATTTTTTTATTTTTTATATAAAACTTACATACTACCTAAGAATATCTTAAAACTACTTAGACTACTTAAAACTACTTTTAAACTACTTACAAACTAGAACAGCCACAGCAAGCATTTTCAATGATATATTTTTTTTTTTTTTTTTTTTTTTTGTGCCACCCCGGCTGTCCCTACTTAAAACAAATAAACCTAAAACTATGTAAGTCGGCCAAGACCAAAAAGCTCAACTTTAGAAATCATTATTTTCATCGTTAAGCCACCAAAACTGGCTCTCCTGCTTCACCCTATCTCTTCGGTCCCTATCAGACACAGTCCTACTGAACCGAAGTCGCTCAGCTCCGCCTTGTGCGATGACGTCTCGACTATAAAGAAGTCGCCTATCCACAGTTCTACGGCAGACGTGGTAGATTAGCGGAACCGCCTCTCTATCCTGTATCATCCCCCGACTGTCTAAATAGAAGAATGCTTTAGGAATATAACCGCTCAAACACACACTCTCAAAGTATTCGTTGTTGGGGTAGTAAGCCCCAAAAATTAAGTTATTAGCCGAGGACATCGCTCTTGCAATGTGACCCCCGAATCAGCTTGATTATAAAATTATCGATTCTGTTAATGTTGGCTCCATTGTATAGAACCTCGTTGGAATAATAATGTTTGTACTCCGACTCTGGTGTTCTGTGTAATCCAAGGCAGCGTCGAAGACACTGTCTCTCAAACACCCGAATCTTTTCCATTTGAGATGGGGCAACCTTGAACCACACCGGGCATCCATAGGCAATCATTGGCCGGATAAGGGCCATGTAGCAAATCACCTTAACCCTGATGTCAAGACGGCTGCTATAAAACAACCGTTTTGTCAGGGCAAAAGCTGCCCTGGCTCTGGCACAGCAGCATTTATATGTCTGTCGAAATACAAATACTGATCCATCCAGATGCCAAGGTACTTTACTACACTTTTATTCGCCAGTGGATGTCCATGTGGCCCTACGATCACCAGCTTGCGCCAGTTCTTTCTTGTATCCCTAGGGGCTCCATGCAATGTAGTCCTGAACAGAATGGTTTCGGATTTCTGAAAGTTGATTTTCAACTTCCAGTCATCGCAATATCGCTGAATCTTGTCGAAGTCACGCTGTAAGAGAATTCTAATGACCTCAACTGTTGGAGCTGTTCTGTACGCAATTAGATCGTCGGCATACGCTATGGCATGGGCTAGACTACCTATCAGATCGCTGGTGTAAATACTGAATAGAATCGGTGAGTTCACCGCTCCCTGTTGAAGACCATTTTTAATTTCGAAGGTTGCGGTAGAAGTTACATTGCCAATTTTGACAACAAACTTTCTACCATTGAGCATATCATAAAGCATATATAAAAGCGGTTTACTTATGCCCAGTCTGGCTAGCTTTAGATACAGACCTTCTAACCATACGGTGTCGAAGGTTTTCTCCAAGTCAACCAGACAAGCACCCGTACACTGTCTTTTAGATTTGTTCCATTGGACATCAGAAACGAGCTTAGACGCGGCATGAATGGTGTCATGTCCCGCCTTAAAACCGAACTGATTGTCCGGTATAATATTGTTGTCCTCCGCCCACTTGGACAGAGCTCTATTTATAACTTTCTCAAATACCTTACTGATACTCGGAAGAAGACTTATCGACCGGAGATTCGCCGGATTGGAGTTGTCCTTTCCCTTTTTCGGGAGAGGATGAACCACAGCTGTCTTCCACCGCCCTGGATAATAGCATTATTCAGAGCGTTGTTAAACAGTGTGGCATAATTGTCAACTGCTTCCTGAGGCAGATGTCGCAGGACAACGTTGGATATACCATCGATTCCTTTTGACTTCTTTTTCTTTAACGAAGCGAAGATGAGCTGGAGCTCAACTTTGGAAATTAACAGGGAATAAGCCCCGTTTCGCTCGGCGATGGTGGCGTTTGCCAAGTGTTCTTCATTGAACCCGGTGAAACCGAGATTCTCTGATCGCCATTGCGTCATTTCATTTCGAAGGTAGAAGTGGTGAAGCAAGGCTCTGTTTTCCAGGTCATGGTTCGGGCGAATGCTAGCATTCACCTTGTACACTTGCTGGAAAGCAGCCCCCACAGCCTCCACTTTCTCACGAGGATCTTCGATTATAAAGAGGTCATCGTCCAAGACGGCTTCCTCTGGATCTATGCCTGCTGTCAGAAGTACGTCTCTGTTCTCTGTCGTTCTCAGAAGCATAAGACACGTAAGTTCGTTTTGATCATTCCGTCTAAATATTTTATTAATTTGAGGAAACATACTCGGGTCGCTAGAATTAACGGCCCGAATTTTGTTGTCCCAATACAAATTAATAGATAAGCGGTAATTTTCCTTGATCAATTGGTTGGTGTTTTTAATTGACGACTTCAGTGTCCTAATCTCCAGATCGTGTATGTCAGTAAACCGTCTGTACAAAAGTTTCAGTCTTGTCAGAAGTCCACTTTTTTGTCTGTGTAGTGCGTCGATGGTCACGTTGCGGTACATGTCTGTGGCTTCGCGTTCTTTGTATTTTGGTACTGTTTTTTGCATTGTTCGTTGGATCGTATGGTCCATTTTTTCTAAGTATTCGTCAATTTCAGTGTTTGTTAAATTCCTGTCATTTGGTGGGGATATATTGTTCGTACGTAGTTCACTCGATAAAGCGCTGGTGAAGCGTGGCCAGCGAGTCTTACTGTAATTGTAAGAATTCACCGGCACATACTCCTCCAGCTCCACGAGCTCGTTTGGAAGTTGAATTACGGCAGGAGTCTTGAGTCCTTAAGCAATAGATCCAGATAGGAACCGCTTCTTGGAAACGAAGGCCTATCAGTAGCCAGAAGGTCGAGCATATACTCAACGTTGTATTGATTCATCCAATTAAATAGATGGCTACCTCTCGGATTTTGTATTTGATTTCCCCAATCTACATGTTTGGCATTCAAATCACCGGCCATGAGATAGTAATTCTCCTCCGAGTTCAGTTGTAAGCATTGAAAAAGTTTTTCGAGCTCTGTTAAAAATTCAGTTGGCTGAGGTGATTCCGGTGCATAAGCCGCAATCGCATACATCCGCTTCCCATGTTTGAGAGGAATGCATACGATACACGCCTCAAGCAACCGAAATTTACGTACTTCACTATTATATATAACTTTATAATTAATGCCTTTTCGCACAAATATTGCGACTCCTCCCCCAAAAGTGGAGTTGGGCCGATCTCTTCGTACGATATTGTAATTATTGTTAGTCAATTTATGCTTCTGGTTCAGCTTAGTTTCGCTGGCCATAAACACATCTGGACTTTGATCTTTCAACAATTGGAATAGATTTGCTCTACGTTCGGTTCTTACCAGTGAATTTACATTCACAGCAAGGATCCTAAAGGGCCTCTCCGGCAGCGCGCCCTTAACCTATAAATTGCGTTAAGCTTGGCAAATAGGAGTAAAGATGATCTACCCGCTTTGTCTGCTCCCCGATCTGTTTTTGAAGACCTGTTAATTGGCCCTGAATGGCCACCAACAAGGTCATAATATCCGCCTGTGCCGCCGGAGCCTTAGGCACGGGGGCCTGTGGGGCTGCCTTTGGCGTAGGCTGTACCGTTGTTCCCCTCCCTGACGCCATTTGGGCGTAAGAGATTTGGGGGTTAACGGGCATTGTTGTGGGACCGCGCGTTAATGGGCGTTTCTCTACCTCTATTTGTTTTGCTTTTTTATTTTTAATTCCTGAAAGATCGGACATCCCCGATAGCTACCAGGGTGTCCGTCTTTCCGGCAGAGTGCACATTTGAGCAGGGCCTTGTCTTCGACCCTTTCCTCACCTAACTTACATTCTCCTTTTATGTGATTCTCACCACACTTAACGCAGCGTGACTGCATTTCGCAGTTTGCAGCAGCGTGGCCGAACCTTTGGCAGCGCATGCATTGAAGCATGTCACTGCGCCTCTTTAATTTATCCCACGTCACATATTGGTAGTTGAGGACGGAGATACTCCTCAAACTATCCAATTTGCTGTTGGGCGAGAGCTGGACAAGGAAGATGGACAAATTCCTCTTCTCCCGTCTTGCTCGGACTGTGGTAAACGGCTTGACCTCGATAAAGTCGAGAATGCCGTTCGCTTTTTGGCGGAGCTCATTTAAGAGGTCCTGCGGTTCCGTGCAGGAATCTATGCCCTTCAAGGGGACCGTTTGCAACTTTTCGACTTTCGGCGTGAAGCTGAAGAACTCAGTTGTGGAAGCTTTTAACAAATTTTTAATTATCTTATGCTGCTCAACTGTAGAGCAGTGGATAGCATGTCTATCTACACTAAGTCTTTTAATAATAAAGTTTTGGCCTATAGCCGACTTACATAGTTCGATGGTCTCTTTTAGGTCCATCTTGTAGACATTAATGGGCGGCACCTTCTCTTTTTTATTCATCGGCGGCTGTGGCTGCTGCTGGTGTTCCTTCTGTTTCTGTTGTCTTTGCTGCTGTTGTTTCTGTTGCTGCTGCTGTTTCTGGATCTGCTGTTGTTGTTGATTTTGTACTTGCTGCTGCTGTGGCTGTTCTGTTGACAGCTGTATGTTTGGCTGCTGTTGCTGGGGCTGCTTAGTTGGCAATTGCAGCTCTGCATTGTCTTTTAACTGTTGGGCTACTTTTTGTGGAGCCTGTAGCGATTTTTTGTTCGCCCGCTCCTGCCTCTCACGCTCTCGTCGAGCTTCTTGTTTTATCTTGAGAGCTTCTTCCAATTGGTTTAGCATTTAACATGCTATGGAAGGCCTGCTCCTCTATCTCCTTCTCTTCCTCCGATGCGGACGGTGATGTTAGGTCCACAAACGCATCTTTATCACCGCTGGTGTAGAGCCCTTCTCCACCCTCGGACATGTATTGTATTTCCTCGTCATCTATGACTTTGGATGACGAGGAATTAAGTTGATGGTTGCTTTTTGCTGCTGTAATTTGGTTTTCTTCAGGCGCCGTCTCCCCCCATCTAGCTGGCAGCTGAGCTGTGGTGATGGAGCGGCGCTTTACAAGATTGGGTACACTCCTAACCCTCCTCCTCTTTTTCGGTTGATCGGCTGGTGGTCCCGTACCGGCATCGGATGATGATGCTGCCGGGCATCTTTCGATGTCCCCGCTGTTGGTGCCGTTGCTGGCTTTAGTATATTTGCCGTTGCTGGCTTTTCTATATTTGCCATTTATATTTTTTTTTTTCTTATATAAAACTTAAAGCTAATTAAAAACTAATTAAAACTAATTAAAAACTAATTAATACTACTTAGAACTACTATAAAACTACTTAAAACTACCTTAAAACTAGAACAGCCACAGCAAGCATTTTTTTTTAATTTTTTTTTTTTTTTTTTTTTTTTGTGCCACCCTGACTGTCCCTACTTAATTAATACACTTAAAACAATGTAAGTCGGCCAAGACGAGAAAACTAAGTCAACTATATTGTATCTAATTCTTCATTAAACCACCAAAACTGGTTCTCTTGTTTTCCCCTATCTCTTCGGTCCCGATCGGACACAGTCCTACTGAACCGAAGGCGCTCTGCTCCGCCCTGTGCGAGGACGTCTCGACTATAAAGGAGTCGCCTATCTACAGTTCTGCGGCAGACGTGGTAGATTAGCGGAACCGCCGCTCTATCCTGTATCAGCCCTCGACTGTCTAAGTACAGGAAAGCATCGGGTGGGATAAATCCACTTAAACGCACACTCTCGTAGTAGTCGGTGTTGGGGTAGTAAGCCCCAAAAATTAAGCTATTGGCTGAGGACATCGCTCTTGCAATGTGACCCCGAATCAGCTCGATTATAAAATTATCGATTCTGTTAATGTTGGCTCCATTGTATAGAACCTCGTTGGAATAATAATGTTTGTACTCGGACTCTGGTGTTCTGTGTAATCCAAGGCAGCGTCGAAGACACTGCCTCTCAAACACCCGAATCTTTTCCATTTGAGATGGGGCAACGTTGAACCACACCGGGCATCCATAGGCAATCATTGGCCGGATAAGGGCCATGTAGCAAATCACCTTAACCCTGCTGTCAAGACGGCTGCTATAAAACAACCGTTTTGTCAGGGCAAAAGCTCCCCTGGCTCTGGTCACAGCAGCATTTATATGTCTGTCGAAATACAAATACTGATCCATCCAGATGCCAAGGTACTTTACTACACTTTTATTCGCCAGTGGATGTCCATGTGGCCCTACGATCACCAGCTTGCGCCAGTTCTTTCTTTTTTCCCTAGGGGCTCCATGCAATGTAGTCCTGAACAGAATGGTTTCGGATTTCTGAAAGTTGATTTTCAACTTCCAGTCATCGCAATATCGCTGAATCTTGTCGAAGTCACGCTGTAAGAGAATTCTAATGACCTCAACTGTTGGAGCTGTTCTGTACGCAATTAGATCGTCGGCATACGCTATGGCATGGGCTAGACTACCTATCAGATCGCTGGTGTAAATACTGAATAGAATCGGTGAGTTCAACGCTCCCTGTTGAAGACCATTTTTAATTTCGAAGGTTGCGGTAGAAGTTACATTGCCAATTTTGACAACAAACTTTCTACCATTGAGAATATCATAAAGCATATATAAAAGCGGTTTACTTATGCCCAGTCTGGCTAGCTTTAGATACAGACCTTCTAACCATACGGTGTCGAAAGCTTTCTCCAAGTCAACCAGACAAGCACCCGTACACTGTCTTTTAGATTTGTTCCATTGGACATCAGAAACGAGCTTAGACGCGGCATGAATGGTGTCATGTCCCGCCTTAAAACCGAACTGATTGTCCGGTATGATATTGTTGTCCTCCGCCCACTTGGACAGAGCTCTATTTATAACTTTCTCAAATACCTTACTGATACTCGGAAGAAGACTTATCGACCGGAGATTCGCCGGATTGGAGTTGTCCTTACCCTTTTTCGGGAGAGGATGAACCACAGCTGTCTTCCACCGCCCTGGATAATATGCATTATTCAGAGCGTTGTTAAACAGTGTGGCATAAATGTCAACTGCTTCCTGATACCATCGATTCCTGCTGACTTCTTTTTCTTTAATGAAGCGAAGATGAGCTGGAGCTCAACTTTCGAAACTAACAGGGAATTAGCTCCGTTTCGCTCGGCGATGGTGGCGTTAGCCAAGTGTTCTTCATTGAACCCGGTGAAACCGAGATTCTCTGATCGCCATTGCGTCATTTCATTTCGAAAGTAGAAGTGGTGAAGCAAGGCTCTGTTTTCCAGGTCATGGTTCGGGCGAATGCTAGCATTCACCTTGTACACTTGCTGGAAAGCAGCCCCCACAGCCTCCACTTTCTCACGAGGATCTTCGATTATAAAGAGGTCATCGTCCAAGACGGCTTCCTCTGGATCTATGCCTGCTATCAGAAGTACGTCTCTGTTCTCTGTCGTTCTCTGAAGCTTAAGACACGGAAGTTCGTTTTGATCATTCCGTCTAAATATTTTATTAATTTGAGGAAACATACTCGGGTCGCTAGAATTAACGGCCCGAATTTTGTTGTCCCAATACAAATTAATAGACAACCGGTAATTTTCCTTGATCAATTGGTTGATGTTTTTAATTGACTACTTTAGTGTCCTAATCTCCAGATCGTGTATGTCAGTAAAACGTCTGTACAAGAGTTTCAGTCTTGTCAAAAGTCCACTTTTTTGTCTGTGTAGTGCGTCGATGGTCGCGTTGCGGTACATGTCTGTGGCTTCGCGTTCTTTGTATTTTGGTATTGTTTTTTCCATTGTTCGTTGGATTGTACTGTCCATCTTTTCCAAGTAATCGTCAATTTCGGTATTTGTTAAATTCCTGTCATTTCGTGGGGATATGTTGTTCATTCGAAGTTCACTCGATAAAGCGCTGGTGAAGCATGGCCAGCGAGTCTTACTGTAATTGTAAGAATGCACTGGCACATACTCCTCCAACTCCACGAGCTCGTTCGGAAGTTGAATTACGGCAGCAAGTCCGCAGTGGTCATTGTCGTACTCAATCGTTCGTAAACAGTTTCTTGGTCGTTGACCCACAGTGTCAGTAATTGTCAGTCTTGAGTCTTTCAACAATAGATCCAGATAGGAACCGCTCCTTGGAAACGAAGGCCTATCAGTAGCCAAAAGGTCGAGCATATACTCAACGTTTAATAATTAATTTAATAGATGGCTACCTCTCGGATTTTGTATTTGATTTCCCCAATCTACATGTTTGGCATTCAAATCACCGGCCATGAGATAGTAATTCTCTTCCGAGTTCAATTGTAAACATTGAAAAAGTTTTTCGAGCTCTGTTAAAAATTCAGTTGGCTGAGGTGATTCCGGTGCATAAGCCGCAATCGCATACATCCGCTTCCCATGTTTGAGAGGAATGCATACGATACACGCCTCAAGCAACCGAAATCTTCGTACTTCACTATTATATATTACTTTATAATTTATGCCTTTTCTTACAAAGATTGCGACTCCTCCCCCCAAAGTGGAGTTGGGCCGATCTCTTCGTACGATATTGTAATTATTGTTAGTCAATTTATGTTTCTGGTTCAGCTTAGTTTCGCTGGCCATAAACACATCAGGACTCTGATCTTTCAACAATTGGAATAGATTTGCTCTACGTTCGGTCCTAATCAATGAATTTACATTCACAGCAAGGATCTTTAAGGGCCTCTCCGGCAGCGCGCCCTTAACCTATAAAATGCGATAAGCTCGGCAAAGCAGAATAGATATTGTCTACCCTTTTCGCCTGCTCACTTATCTGTTTTTGGCTCTGAATAGCCAGTAGCATACCTCTTATTTTGGCCTGTGCGTCCGTAGCCTTAGACACGAGGGCCTGTGGGGCTGCCTTTGGCGCAGGCTGTACCGTTTTGCCCCTTCCTGACGCCATTTGGGCGTAGGAAATTTGGGGATTGATGGAAATTGTTGTGTAAGGACGCGTTGGTGGGTGTCTTGCCTTGCCGCTTTATTGTGTTTCAATTGTTGAAACGTCGGACATCCCAAAGCACTGAATAGCGTGCCTATCGACACTTAATCGTTTAATAGTAAAATTTGTGCCTATGGCCGACTTACATAATTTTATAGTGTCCTGTAATTCCAATTTCTATGTGTTTATTGGTGGTACCTTTTCTTTTTTTATTTGCGTTGACGACTGTGGCTGCTGCTGGTGTTCCTTCTGCTGCTGTTGTTTCTGCTGCTGTTGTATCTGCTGCTGTTGATTCTGCTTTTGCTGCTGGTTCTGCTGCTGTTCTTTCTGCTTCTGTAGTTTTTGCCTTTGCTGGTTAGGCTGCTGCTGTGGCTGTTGTTGTTGCAGCCTATTTTGTGGCTGCTCTGGTTGTTGTTTATTTTGGTGGGGCTGTTCATTTGCCGGTTGCAGCTCCGCATTTTTCATTTGCTGTTGCGCTACTTTTGGTGTAGCCTGTAGCGTCTTTTTGAACTCCCGCTCCTGCCTTTCTCGTTCTCTTCGAGCATCTTGTTTGCCTTTGAGGGCCTTTACAATTTCTTGCACCTCTGCTCTTAGTTTTTCTATTTGTTTTTGTTTTTCTGACACGATGTTATTGAGAGCTTGCTCCTCTATTTCATCTTCCGATGATTGGTCTGTTGTTGCATTTTTTTCATCGCTGGTGGGGAGCCCTTCTCCACCCTCGGACATATATTCAATTTCCTCGTCATCGATGACTTTGGATGACGAGGAATTAACTTTCTGCTGCATCTCGATATTTGCTGCTATCGTCTGCCTACCATCAGCTTGCAGCTGTGCTGAGGGGGCAGGTGGACGTGCGGTGCGCTTCACCAAATTAGGAACATACTTTTGTTGCTTCCTCTTCTTAGTTAACTCGGCTGGTGGTGCCGTTGCCATTGTTGCTAGGGCATCTTTGGATGTCCCCGCTATAGCTGCCGTTGCTGGCTTTATAGGTTTTGCCTTTATTGGCTTTACCGCTGCTGATGAAACATCTTTCGATGCCCCAGTTGTTGGTGCCGTTGCTGGCATTGTATTTGGTGCTGGTGCACCACCTTTCGATGGCCCGGCACTCTTCTTTCCTTTGTCCAGATGAGTTTTATCCCACTCAATTATGTTTTCGACTTCTCTATTATGAAAAAAAGCCGATAAAATATTTGACCCTGACCGGGGTTTGAACCGGCTATCTTCGGCTCCGGGATCTGCCACTCTACCTCTGTGCTATTTCACACTATGAAAATAGCTTGGCTTAAATTGGACTTAACCACTCGCGATTTTAATTTGAAACTCTGTGAAAGCCGAAAACGTCTACACACTTCCACAGTACGAGATCGACTGAATAATCGACCGCTTTACCCTCTGAGCTATACCAGCTTTGCAATTTTGGAGGGCAAATCGGTCATGTAACTTTGGTGTGCCTTCAAAGTATATGTATTTTTTTTTTTTTTTTTTATACAGGGTCTCGTAATAGGTATTGATTTCTTCGATCACTTTTCCTGCTTGCCTGGTGAAATGGCAGTTTTTAAAATCAGGAAATTCCTGCCGGTAAACTAAATAAATCCTCAATTGGGCTGTGGATTGAACTGGCCGTATAGGAATTTTCCTTAGATTTTTTAAAAAAAAAAACATTTATTTTTTTTATTAAAAAAAAACTAAACCAAGAATGTTTCACTATTTTACCTTGGAGTTTGCTTTCGCAAAATTTAAATATTCTCGACCCAAAGGGTTCGTAAGAATATAGGTATTTATAAATTGGACCACTTTAGAATTATTCGTTGGACAATTGAATAGTTTTTTTTTTTTTTTTTTCTTTTTTTTTTATATGTAAGTATTCGAAATTTAATTTTAATTTATAATGCGAAATTGTATTCAAGTACGTAAAGATTGTCAACCGTCTTAACTGATTGAACTTGATCGTTTAATTCCGCAATTCTTATTTATCCTATCACTAACCGGCATTGGAAAATCTACAGAAATTTAAGCTTTTCTATTTTTTTGTTCTTAATTTCCAGGATCATTGACTTCATCAGGTAAAAACCTTCACTCTCGAGTGAAAAGCATAATATTCCTACCCATTAATTTGTTTTTCTCTTTAAAGTTGCGCAGAGAAAATCTGCACACGAGTTTTCTCGCTTTGCAATTTAAAAGCTTTTTCCGAGCCTAGATCGCCAGAAACTAATACCATCTAGTACTTTTGCCATCTTACTACTTTCCAAACTCTTCCTAACTTGACAATTGACGTTTCCTACTCATGTTTGTTTTCGTTTGTGCCCGTCTTTTTATTAAAAATTTTCCTTTCGCGCATAGAATTTCTTCTTTTTTTTCTGTCGCGAATCTTTAATTGATGAAAAATATCAATTTCGGTATCAGGGCTTTGCTTTTTTCAGATATACCGATATCTGAAATATGCAAATGAACCCACGCACCTCATAATCGGTCGGAGTGCAAACAAAAGTGAAAACTGCAAAAAAAAATTTTCACAGTGCCAAGTAAAATGGAATACCAGTGTGCAAAAAAAATTCCTACGGGCTTATGAATTAAGTTAATGTGTTAAATGTTTTAAGCCAATGAAAAATTGTGTGTTAAATGCTTGTGCAAAAGAAATGAGATTCGATATTACAGCTAGCAACACAAATTTATGTATACAAAAAAATTTGATCGAAAATAATATTGAAGCAAATCAAAATAATTTACCGTGCCGGGGGTAAAAGAGAAAGGTAGATGGTATTTCCCCTCTTTAACAATACCTGAGTGCGGTAGTGCGAAACGTAAAATATTTTCTTTTTCAAACGGTGTCAGTTCCGTTAAGTGATATACCGAAAAATGAAAACAAATAATCAGATTAAAACGGTTAAGAAAAATGTAAACAAACAGAAAGTAATTTCATTCGAAAGTGATGTTTTGCCGTCGGCAAAACGAAATCTTGAAAAAGTTAAAAGAAATCGTTCGAGAGTGTTTGTTTGGCTTTTCTGTTTATATTTAACGTGTTCTGAGTTGAATAATCGGCCAGCTTGTGTAAAAAAATATAATAATTAAAACTAAATTGCCAGCATAATTTTAAAAATTAAATTAAAGGCTTTCATTTACATCTTTAAACGTGGGTCGCGAACCCATTTATCTAGTCGGGCTGTAACCAATATCAGATAAGTTAAACGAATATTTTTCAATTAAAAATCGATTCTTTGTGTTTTCTTTTTTCTTTGTTGCAGGTTACTTATTGTCGTATATCCTTGGCGTGGAATATCCCTATGGGCTTACCAGCTCTAGTTTCCAGCTCATACATGCAATTGCCTACGACTTTTCGCACGCGAGATTTTAAGAATTTTGGAAGCAATTTTGCATTGACACCATGGACAAAATTACTTTGTGCGAAGTTTCGGTGGAATACTTCTTGGCCTTCCCGATAAACCACAGGTTTGGACCTTGAATTGTAAGTATTTTTGGACTTAACGTGTGCCCTGAATAAATTATCCGACAACTTCTGTCTGGACAACGTTGTTTTAAGTGCTTTCGGCTGGGCTAACATTTCCGGGTCTTCGACTGCTTTTAGATCACGCAGTATCCGATACGTAGAGCCATGAGATATCATATTTTGTCCGAACAGAGCATAGTACGGTTGACAACCGATAGAGTCGTGCATATCTGATCGCAGGGCACATGATATACTTGATAATTGAACATCCCAGTCATTTTGCTCTTTTGATATCATGACTCTAAGCTTACTCAAGACACTTCGGTTTACCCGCTCGGAATTGTTAGCCTGCGGTGAATACAACGCCGTTGGCACATGTTTTATGCCATAGTTCGCCATGAAGTTTTTAAACTCATGGGACACGAACTGACGTCCGTTGTCGGAGTGAATTAATTCAGGGGTGCCGAAAGTGTGAAAAATGTCTGTTTCTAAAAAGTGTACTACTTTTGAAGACGTGGCCTTAGACATAGCTTTTAAGAAAACAAATTTCGTGAAGTGATCTAACACAATGAAAACATACACGTTTCCTCGCTTCGTGCGTGGATACGGTCCCAAGAAATCAATATATAGTCGTTGAATAGGCCTTTCTGTCACAATCTGCCTGGTGATGGGTGGTCGAAGAGTTGTGTTTGGAGCCTTAATCATTTTACACGTTTCACACTCCTTTACAAATGCCTTGATGTCCGTTACCATTTTAGGCCAATAGTATTTTTCTCGTATTCGAGCATGTGTCTTAGCAAAACCACTATGACAACTCAACTTAGTATTATGGGACAGTTCAATGCATTTGCGAGTGAGTGCTTCTGGCAACCATAGACGCCAAAGCGAATCCTCTTCGTTTACCTCACCAGTCCTGAACCTAACTCTTTTGTATATAAATTTTCCCGATACAACTAGGTCCGGAAGCGCAGATTGATTAGAATTGATGTCCTTTCTCAACAGGGTATATTGCTCCGAATCAAATTCAACGGAGTCGAGATCAATCTCACCACATATCACTGCCGAAGAAAGCTCATCGCGCTCATGATCTCCCACGGTTACTAACGCAGAAATCTCTTCCATATCCATACGAGACAGAGTATCTGGTACCACGTTGAGGGATCCCTTTCTATGTTCGATTGAAAAATCATAGCCTTGGAGCTCCAGACTCCATCGAGCGAGTCGTCCACTCAGCTCTTTCATTGACATTAACCATTTCAGGCTTGAATGGTCCGTTATGACTTTGAAAGGTAATCCCTCAACGTAAGGCCTAAATTTTCGTATGCTCATCACTGCTGCAAGACATTCCTGTTCGGTAACCGTGTAGTTTTTCTGTGCTTTGTTAAGCTTCTTCGACATGTATGCTAACGGTCTCTCGTTGTCGTTCTCATCCAATTGAAAAAGGACACCACCTACTCCTTCCGAAGACGCATCACACTGAATAGTAAATGGTTTAGTGAAATCCGGCTGCGACAACACAGGTGCGGAGGAAAGTGCAGTCTTCAGTCTATTAAACCCCTCCAGAGCTTCCGGTGTTAGCTCAAACTTTTTCTTCTTTTTGAGGCAATCTGTTAAGGGAGCTGCCAGATCAGAATACTTCTTAATGAACGTCCGATACCAACCAGTTAAACCCAGAAATCTCCTAACCTGTCTTAGGGTCGTGGGGACGGGAAAATTAACCATTGCCTCGATTTTGTCAGGATTAGTTTTTAAAGTACCTTGGCCGACGATATACCCGAGATACTTTATCTCCCGCATGCAGAACTTGCTCTTATTAAGATTGATAGTTATATTTGCCCTGCGAAGACAAGCAGCCACTTCGTTAAGGATCCGAATATGAGATTCGAAATCAGCCGTGCAAATTAACAGGTCGTCTAGGTAGACAAATACATTTTCACGGAGTGAACTGGGAACAACTTGATCGATGACCCTACTCATAGTTTGACCAGCATTGCTCAAACCAAACGGCATAACCTTGAATTGGTAGAGCGGTCTACCGGGTACTGCAAATGCTGTCTTATCTCGCGATTTTTCATCGAGTGGTATTTGCCAATAAGCATCTTTCAAGTCGATTCCCGTTATAAAATGCGTGTCCTTGATTCGGCTGAGTAGTCCCTCTATATGCGGCAACGGATACGCATCCTTAACGGTGACTGCATTGACCTTTCGGAAATCCAGACACAGGCGGACTTTGCCGGGTTTTCTTACTAACACCACAGGACAACTCCAAGGTGAATTACTGACTTCAATAACTCCAAGCTCCAACATACGGTCCAATTCTTTGTAAACTTCTTCCTGACGAACCGGAGACAATGGATAATGCAGGGATTTGATCGGTGATCGGAACCGCGCTTCCCGTGTCGCTCACATGACAACCAAGAGGTGTCTTACCCAGCCCTAGCACGACAAAGTTAGGAAATAACTTTTTGGTTTTCTCTAGCTGAAAACTTTGTTCGGGAGAAAGTTTTATCAACTCAGCCTCATCCTTGAAATTTACTTCATCCTCACTAGGGCCGACGTCGGCTTGAATCTCACTTATTCGTGGCATAAGATTGAAGTCCCGCCAAAAGTGCATCCCCAAATACAGTTTTTGAGTGAGCGCTTTTAAATGCCATTGTACTTTGTCTCGATATCACAAAATCCTACTATATCGTGAGATTTACCATCAGCAGTTCGTACAACGTTTCTATATGGCTTTATTTCGGCGCCAATTCTTTTTACCAAATCCCAACACTCCCTACCTAACACCGATATGGATGCACCACTATCTAACAAGCCAAGGACTGACTCACCTTCTAACAGGACATCCGTGTACATTCTACCATCTGTATTTGAGGAGATAATGGTTTCCACTATTTGTTTTTTGACTTTTCTTCTATTACGAAACCGACGTCGACATTTTTTTAACATGAGCGCTAGCCAAACCATTATTATTCCCGAAAATTCGAGATCGAATCTTATAATAGTTTTGCTTTCGTTCGTGAAGGGACTTTAGCGCATAGGTTTCCACAGGATGAGAATGAGGACTTAGAGAACTAATAGGATTCTCTCGTTCCAAGATCTTAATTGGAACACTTTCAACTGTGGTATGTGCGCTAGAATCTGAAATTGGTTAGTTCTTTAGTTCTGTGGGTGCTCGGGCTTCTTTTTCGTGGAACGAATTTCCCCACTCTTCTTTTCGTCCCTCGAAACGTTTCCCGAGTGCTTACCGCACTGAACAGTATTTATTCCCTTAGCACCGCACAAAAAGCAAAATAAATTTCGTGTTTGCGATGGGCAAAAATGGTAGGCATGGCCTTTTTCATCGCAATTCCAACAGATGTAGTTGGCAGTCGTAATAGGCTTCCGTCTTCATCAATTTCTTGAAAATCTTCCTCAATTGAGATTTCATGAACTGTTTTATGGGAAGAAGTTCGCTTCGCCAAAAATCTCTCGGCTTCTCTGGCTTTATTTCTTAATTGCTCCAGAGTTTTTACTTCGCTTGATAGTAATATCTCACCTATTCTATCTTTGGCATTATTGCGAATAACGTCAACCATTTTCTTATCATCCAACGGTTCTTTTAACCGGTCGTTTAAAAAAACAATGGCGGTATAAAAATCGTCAAAATTTTCTTTGACCCCTTGCTTACGCGTGAGCAACTTCATGTATATTTCAACATCACTTTCTAATTGCCCAAACTCTTTTGTCATTTCAGATTTGACATCAGATAATTTTGCGTCTGGATTTCGACGCAAAAACGACCAAAACCATTTGTTGGCCTTATCTGTCAGCAAAATGTGAAAATTTGCCAACATTTTCTCATCGCTATATCTCGAAGATTTTTGCATCTTCTCGATAATGAAAATAAAATCGGTTACGTTATCGGTACCATCATATTTGATGTTCCATCTGTCTAGCCTGCAGTAGTCCGACGCGCTAAACATCGATGGAGAGATGGAATTTGTGTGCACTGGTGTTGCAGGAAAATTTTCACCAACCGCCCCTATGTCGGCGTTAGGCTGGTTATTTCTGGGTGCAGTATTCTGCGGTTGAGCTGGTATGTGTAAATTTTCCAGTTTTTTAATCACATTTACCATAAACACATCCATTTTTTGAAATAACCGAACCTGATTTGCCAACATACTCCTCTCGATCCTAGCGGCTAATTCGTCCGTATGGTCCTCTACTTGGGTATTTACAGGTGTTCCGCTTCTTAAACCACCCCTATCTTGCAAACCGCTCTGCAATTCTTCATTCTCGTTTGCAGGATCCGTTCCGTTCGACATATTGAACGTTGAGTTCGAAACTGTAGAATTCAAATTTTCGGAAAAACTAAAGGAATTGTCTAAGTCGAAACGATTGATGGTACTCCGAAATCTTTGGTAAAATTCCTCAAATTAGCCTCGGAATTTGCGTAAATCACAATTAACCCGTCGTGAAGCGAGATTCGACGCCTGCTCATGCCTTTTCCAAAAACGACTTATTTCAAATCTTCCCTACAAATCTCCAAAAAAGATGACAAATTATGGCAAATAAATGCTAATTCTGACTCAAAAGCAAAAATTTTCACCTAAAAAAATCAATGTCCCAAAAAAAACTGTTTCGAATTTCCAATGCCAGCTGTAAAACCAAAAAAAATATGCTTAACAAACCAAAATTTAACCCAAACAATTGCAAACCTCAACTAAACTTTTTTTCTTTGCGTTAAGTGCAACCTCAATTTCCAACAGGGGCGTTTGTTCGAGGTTCGAGTACAAAACCGTTGATTCCACACGACCAGAAACCAATTATTTGAAGAAAAAAAAAATATAAACTTTGATAAAAGTAAAGAAAACAGGTAATTTTCTTTAAAAATATAAATTTAAAAACAAAAAAAATTTATAAACCGCTAAAAACAAATTTCAAAATTTTCAGAAAATATTATAAAATCATAAGGGATGAGAATTCTGATTTCAGAAGGATGATGAAGGAGAAGAAGCCGTCGTACTGCGAGCCGAAAAAAATGAGCAAAAAAATTAAGGTATACTACGATTGAATTTAACTATTGAATCTAATAAATTATAAAAAAAACTTTTCTCTCCATCTACAGGGCAACTTCCGACAAACCCTTCATCGGTGAAAAAAAAATTGTATGGAAGGATCTCCAACGACGCCTATTGCCTCGACGGGTCTCTTCCATGTATTCGTTTAGATGTAAAAAAGTGGGAGTAACGTATTCTGCTCTTTAGGTATCTGTAAGACCGATACCAAAAGACTCGAATTTTGTATCCCATACTTTGTCTATGTATTTTATTATTGTATGGTTTCACCTTTCTTGCGGTACCAAGTGTTTTTCACCCAGTCACTGGGACTCACAAGAGAGGTGTAACCAAATTTGATCTTTTAAAATCGAAATGAAAACAAAAAAATTGAAAAAAAAAGGAAATTTAAGATTATTGAAAAAATATTGAATTAAAGATTTGAAAAAAAAAAAAACTAATTAAAAGAAAGTGAATTGGCTCAAAAAAAAAAACTATAGCCGCACTATCTTCAGATAGTGGGCTCCACGTTGCGGGCGCCATTTTGTAGCGGGCTGTTTTGCCTTCACGGTCCTTGCTGGCATTTTTCGAACCCCTAGCTCAGCGGTGGTCTAGGTTCTTGGACCTCGAGCTCACTACAGAAAAAATTTAAATTGCCAGACTTGCATCTAGATAGTATCGATGCGCGAGACGTTATACTTAACCCTCCCTTCCTCGGTTACTCCCTCGCCAGAGTAACCCTTTTATTAGGCTTCTCCTCCTTCTACATCACTCCCTTTACCTCATCCTTCTCATCCCTGTATCGAACTTACTCAAAACTCATTATCAAATATGTTCAATAAAATGCTTTAATAAAAATCATCATTTCTTTTCTTTCAGTGTATGTTAAAACTAACGATTTTATTTCATATTATATTTAAGTTATTAATTTATATTAAATTTATTTCAAAAATTTAAGCTTCGTTTTCACAGAAATCTTAATTATACAATTTTAACCCAAGTTTAAATTATCAATCGGCAACCCTTTGGCTGATCAAAAGGAAATTTATTTTCTTTCTATTAAATCGTCTTCGATTTATTAATTAAGTTGGGATTTAAATTCCTCTTTTCACTTTCCTATATTTCACTTGACTGTTCTTTTAAATTTACATTAATCCCCCTGTTCAAACCCACCCTTCAATCCGCGTACTATTATATATATTTTTTTTTTTATTTCATATATATGTATATAATTAATTTAAATGTATTGCAACAATATAATTTGGTATACAAAAAAATAACTCACCCTTAAATTCCTTTTGTAGTGGCCACTGCAACGGTTTTCTTTAAAGATGTATACCTTTTCTTTTTAAATTGTCTGTTGCCTTTGTGCAACTATTTAACACACTTTTTTAATATATATATATATATGTATATGTATAATCCGCGGACCGAGACTTTACGGTACGTTTCGCGAATTAATAAATAAATTGAATCTACTTTTCACAAACTCGAAATCACCGTTAGATTAATTTAGCACTTGGTATATAAAAAAAAGGAAAACGAATATTTAAAAAAAATGTACGTTAAAATAAAAAAAAATAATAAAAAAATAGAATTTGGTTTTTGGCACTGATCTGTGGCTGGACTCGAACCTTCGAAGCTTGGATGGTAATCGACCGCTTTTTTTTTTTTTTTTTTTTTAATTCATTTTTATTTTTCATTTTACTTAAAACTATCTTAAAGCTAGACAAAAATTCATGAAAAACTAGCCTACTTATCATTATCTTCAAAATAACTTACTGGCCCTAAACGGGCGCTCTAAATTAAACAATAACTTAATGCTAATGCCTTTCGGCCTATGAACTACTTAAATAATATCCTATCTTGGTTTTATTTTTTCCAAGAAAGATTTTCAAGAAAAACTTGGATTTTTTATCATTTTTTTTTTATATTTTTTTTATAAAACTTACAAGCTAATTAAAACTACTTAAAACTATACTTAAAACTACTATAAAACTACTTAGAACTACCTTAAAACTAGAACAGCCACAGCAAGCATTTTTTTTTTTTTTTTTTGTAATTTTTTTTTTGTTTTGATTTTTTGAGTTTATAATTTTTTTGTGATTTTATATTTTTTTTTTTTTTTTTTTTTTGGTGCCACCCTGACTGTCCCTACTTAATATTTACACGCCTAAAAACTATGTAAGTCGGCCAAGACGAGAAGGCTAAGTCAACTTAATTATATCATGTGTCATTGTAATTCAACCACCAAAACTGGTTCTCCTGTCTTACTCTCTCTCTCCGGTCCCGATCGGACACAGTCCTACTGAACCGAAGGCGCTCTGCTCCGTCCTGTGCGAGGACGTCTCGACCATAAAGGAGTCGCCTATCTACAGTTCTACGGCCGACGTGGTAGATAAGCGGAACCGCCGCTCTATCCTGTATCAGCCCTCGACTGTCTAAATAGAGGAAAGCATCGGGTGGGATAAATCCACTTAAACGCACACTCTCGTAGTAGTCGGTGTTGGGGTAGTAAGCCCCAAAAATTAAGCTGTTGGCCGAGGACATCGCTCTAGCAACGTGACCCCGAATCAGCTTGATTATAAAATTATCGATTCTGTTAATGTTGGCTCCATTGTATAGAACCTCGTTGGAATAATAATGTTTGTACTCCGACTCTGGTGTTCTGTGTAATCCAAGGCAGCGTCGAAGACTTTTATTCGCCAGTGGATGTCCATGTGGCCCTACGATCACCAGCTTGCGCCAGTTCTTTCTTGTATCCGTAGGGGCTCCATGCAATGGAGTCCTGAACAGAATGGTTTCGGATTTCTGAAAGCTGATTTTCAACTTCCAGTCATCGCAATATCGCTGAATCTTGTCGAAGTCACGCTGTAAGAGAATTCTGATGACCTCAACTGTTGGAGCTGTTTTGTACGCAATTAGTTCGTCGGCATACGCTATGGCATGGGCTAGACTACCTATCAGATCGCTGGTGTAAATACTGAACAGAATCGGTGAGTTCACCGCTCCCTGTTGAAGACCATTTTTAATTTCGAAGGTTGCGGTAGAAGTTACATTGCCAATTTTGACAACTAACTTTCTATCATTGAGCATATCATAAAGCATATATAAAAGCGGTTTACTTATGCCCAGTCTGGCTAGCTTTAGATACAGACCTTCTAACCATACGGTGTCGAAAGCTTTCTCCAAGTCAACCGGACAAGCACCCGTACACTGTCTTTTAGATTTGTTCCATTGGACATCAGAAACGAGCTTAGACGCGGCATGAATGGTGTCATGTCCCGCCTTAAAACCGAACTGATTGTCCGGTATGATATTGTTGTCCTCCGCCCACTTGGACAGAGCTCTATTTATAACTTTCTCAAATACCTTACTGATACTCGGAAGAAGAATTATCGACCGGAGATTCGCCGGATTGGAGTTGTCCTTTCCCTTTTTCGGGAGAGGATGAACCACAGCTGTCTTCCACCGCCCTGGATCATATGCATTATTCAGAGCGTTGTTAAACAGTGTGGTATAAATGTCAACTGCTTCCTGAGGCAGATGTCGCAGTACAACGTTGGATATACCATCGATTCCTGCTTACTTCTTTTTCTTTAATGAGGCGAAGATGAGCTGGAGCTCAACTTTCGAAATTAACAGGGAATTATCCCCGTTTCGCTCGGCGATGGTGGCGTTTGCCAAGTGTTCTTCATTGAACCCGGTGAAACCGAGATTCTCTGATCGCCATTGCGTCATTTCATTTCGAAGGTAGAAGTGGTGAAGCAAGGCTCTGTTTTCCAGGTCATGGTTCGGGCGAATGCTAGCATTTACCTTGTACACTTGCTGGAAAGCAGCCCCCACGGCCTCCACTTTCTCACGAGGATCTTCGATTATAAAGAGGTCATCGTCCAAGACGGCTTCCTCTGGATCTATGCCTGCTATCAGAAGTACGTCTCTGTTCTCTGTCGTTCTCTGAAGTTTAAGACACGGAAGTTCGTTTTGATCATTCCGTCTAAATATTTTATTAATTTGAGGAAACATACTCGGGTCGCTAGTATTAACGGCCCGAATTTTTTTGTCCCAATACAAATTAATAGACAACCGGTAATTTTCCTTGATCAGTTGGTTGATGTTTTTGATAGACGACTTCAGTGTCCTAATCTCCAGATCGTGTATGTCAGTAAAACGTCTGTACAAGAGTTTCAGTCTTGTTAAGAGTCCACTTTTTTGTCTGTTTAGTGCGTCGATGGTCGCGTTGCGGTACATGTCTGTGGCTTCGCGTTCTTTGTATTTCGGTATTGTTTTTTCTATTGTTCGTTGGATTGTACTGTCCATCTTTTCCAAGTAATCGTCAATTTCAGTGTTTGTTAAATTCCTGTCATTTGGTGGGGATATATTGTTCGTACGTAGTTCACTCGATAAAGCGCTGGTGAAGCGTGGCCAGCGAGTCTTACTGTAATTGTAAGAATTCACCGGCACATACTCCTCCAGCTCCACGAGCTCGTTTGGAAGTTGAATTACGGCAGGAGTCTTGAGTCCTTAAGCAATAGATCCAGATAGGAACCGCTTCTTGGAAACGAAGGCCTATCAGTAGCCAGAAGGTCGAGCATATACTCAACGTTGTATTGATTCATCCAATTAAATAGATGGCTACCTCTCGGATTTTGTATTTGATTTCCCCAATCTACATGTTTGGCATTCAAATCACCGGCCATGAGATAGTAATTCTCCTCCGAGTTCAGTTGTAAGCATTGAAAAAGTTTTTCGAGCTCTGTTAAAAATTCAGTTGGCTGAGGTGATTCCGGTGCATAAGCCGCAATCGCATACATCCGCTTCCCATGTTTGAAAGGAATGCATACGATACACGCCTCAAGCAACCGAAATCTGCGTACTTCACTATTATATATAACTTTATAATTTATGCCTTTTCTTACAAAGATTGCGACTCCTCCCCCCAAAGTGGAGTTGGGCCGATCTCTTCGTACGATATTGTAATTATTGTTAGTCAATTTATGTTTCTGGTTCAGCTTAGTTTCGCTGGCCATAAACACATCAGGACTCTGATCTTTCAACAATTGGAATAGATTTACTCTACGTTCGGTCCTAATCAATGAATTTACATTCACAGCAAGGATCTTAAAGGGCCTCTCCGGCAGCGCGCCCTTAACCTATAAAGTGCGTTAAGCTCGGCAAAGCAGAGTAGATATTGTCCACCCTTTTCGCCTGCTCACTTATCTGGTTTTGAAGTCCTGCTATTTGGCTCTGAATGGCCAGTAGCAAACCTCTTATTTCGGCCTGTGCGTCCGGAGCCTTAGGCACAAGGGCCTGTGGGGCTGCCTTTGGCGCAGGATGTACCGTGTTTCCCTTTCCTGACGCCATTTGGGCGTAAGAAATTTGGGGATTGACGGAAATTGTTGTATGAGGACGCGTTGGTGGGCGTCTCTCTACCTCTGCTTGCCTTGCCGTTTTGCTATGTTTCAATTGCTGAAACGTCGGACATCCCCGATAGTTAGCAGGGTGCCCGTCGCCTCGGCAAAGTGCACATTTAAGTTGGGTCAATTCGACCCGTTCCTGCCCGAGCTTACACTCTCCTACAATGTGGTTCTCACCACACTTGACGCAGCGTGACTGCATTTCGCAGTTTGCCGCAGCATGGCCGAACCTTTGGCAGCGCATGCATTGAAGCATGTCGCCACGCCTCTTTAATTTGTCCCATGTGACAACCTGGTAGTTGAGGACGGAGATACTCCTCAAACTATCCAGTTTGCTGCTGGGCGAAAGCTGTACTAGAAAGAACGGCAGATTCCGTTTCTCCCGTCTGGCTCTTACTGTAGCGAACGGCTTAACCCCGATAAACTCGAGATCGTCGCTCGCTTTTCGACGGAGCTCATTTAAGAGCACCTGAGGTTCCGTGCAGGAATCTATGCCCTTTAGCAGGACCGTTTGGAACTTTTCTGTTTTAGGAGTAAAACTGAAGAACTCAGTTGTAGTTTCTTTTAATAAACCTTTTATTTTTTTATATTGTTCCAAAGTGGAACATTGAATGGCATGCCTATCTTTACTTAATCTTTTAATAAAAAAGTTTTCGCCTATGGCCGACTTACATAGTTTTATGGTATCCTCTAACTCCATCTTGAATGCATTGATGGGTGGCACCTTCTCTTTTTTGTTTTTGGGCAGCTGTGGCTGCTGCTATTGACTCTGCTGCTGTTGTATCTGCTGCTGTTGATTCTGCTGCTGCTGGTTCTGGATCTGCTGCTGGTGTTGTTTTTGTTTATCTTGTTGCTGTTGCTGTGACTGTTGTTTTTGCCTATTTTGTGGCTGCTCTGGTTGTTGTTGTTTATTTTGCTGGGGCTGCTTATTTATCGATTGCAGCTCCGCATTTTTAATTTGCTGTGGGGCTACTTTTGGTGGAGCCTGTAGCGACTTTTTTAACTCCCGCTCCTGTTTTTCACGCTCTCGTCGAGCTATTTGTTTATATTTGAGGGCCTTAACGATTTCATGCACCTCTGCTCGTAGCTGCTCAATCTGACGTTGTTTTTCCTCAACGATGCTATTGAGAGCTTGCTCCTCTATTTCCTCCTCTGCTGATGCCTGGTCTGTTGCATTTTTTTCATCATCGTTGGCGTGGTGCTCTTCTCCACCCTCAGACATGTATTCTATTTCCTCGTCATCGATGACTTTGGATGACGAGGAATCAACTTTCTGATGAATTACGCTGTTCGCTGCTTGTACTTGCCCCTCTTGCACCGTTTCCCTCTCATCAGCTGGCTGCTGATCTGAGGTGTTAGTGGAACGTGCAGGGCGCTTTATTAGGTTCGGTACGTATTTTTGCGGTTTCCTCCTCTTGGTTATCTCGGCTGGCGGTGCCGTTGCTTTTGTTGCTAGGGCATCTTTTGAAGTCCCCGCTATAGCTGCCGTTGGTGGCTTTGATGGTTTTGCCTTCGTTGGCTTAGCCGCTGTTGCAGAGACATCTTTCGATGCCCCCGTTGGTGGTGCCGTTGCTGGCATTGTATTTGGTGCTGGTGCACCACCTTTCGATGGCCCCGCACTCTTCTTTCCGTCGACTATATGAGTTTTATCCCACTCTATGATGTTTTCCACTTCCCTGTTATGGAAAAAAGCGGATAAAATATTGGACCCCGACTGGGGGTTGAACCGGCTACCTTCGGCTCCGGGATCGGCCACTCTTCCTCTGTGCTACTGCACTATATAAAAATAGCTTGGCTTAATTTTTACTTAATCACACGCGATATTTAATTGAAAGTCTGTGAAAGCCGAAAACGTCTACACACTTCCACAGTACGAGATCGACTGGGATCTGCCACTCTACCTCTGTGCTATTTCACACTATGAAAATAGCTTGGCTTAAATTGGACTTAACCACTCGCGATTTTAATTTGAAACTCTGTGAAAGCCGAAAACGTCTACACACTTCCACAGTACGAGATCGACTGAATAATCGACCGCTTTACCCTCTGAGCTATACCAGCTATGCAATTTTGGAGGGCAAATCGGTCATGTAACTTTGGTGTGCCTTCAAAGTATATGTATTTTTTTTTTTTTTATAAGGGTCTCGTAATAGGTATTGATTTCTTCGATCACTTTTCCTGCTTGCCTGGTGAAATGGCAGTTTTTAAAATCAGGAAATTCCTGCCGGTAAACTAAATAAATCCTCAATTGGGCTGTGGATTGAACTGGCCGTATAGGAATTTTCCTGAGATTTTCTAAAAAAAAACATTTCTTTTTTTTTATTAAAAAAAACTAAACCAAGAATGTTTCACTATTTTACCTTGGAGTTTGCTTTCGCAAAATTTAAATATTCTCGACCCAAAGGGTTCGTAAGAATATAGGTATTTATAAATTGGACCACTTTAGAATTATTCGTTGGACAATTGAATAGTTTTTTTTTTTTTCTTTTTTTTTTATATGTAAGTATTCGAAATTTAATTTTAATTTATAATGCGAAATTGTATTCAAGTACGTAAAGATTGTCAACCGTCTTAACTGATTGAACTTGATCGTTTAATTCCGCAATTCTTATTTATCCTATCACTAACCGGCATTGAAAAATCTACAGAAATTTAAGCTTTTCTATTTTTTTGTTCTTAATTTCCAGGATCATTGACTTCATCAGGTAAAAACCTCCACTCTCGAGTGAAAAGCATAATATTCCTACCCATTAATTTGTTTTTCTCTTTAAAGTTGCGCAGAGAAAATCTGCACACGAGTTTTCTCGCTTTGCAATTTAAAAGCTTTTTCCGAGCATAGATCGCCAGAAACTAATACCATCTAGTACTTTTGCCATCTTACTACTTTCCAAACTCTTCCTAACTTGACAATTGACGTTTCCTACTCATGTTTGTTTTCGTTTGTGCCCGTCTTTTTATTAAAAATTTTCCTTTCGCGCATAGAATTTCTTCTTTTTTTTCTGTCGCGAATCTTTAATTGATGAAAAATATCAATTTCGGTATCAGGGCTTTGCTTTTTTCAGATATACCGATATCTGAAATATGCAAATGAACCCACGCACCTCATAATCGGTCGGAGTGCAAACAAAAGTGAAAACTGCAAAAAAAAATGTTCACAGTGCCAAGTAAAATGGAATACCAGTGTGCAAAAAAAATTCCTACGGGCTTATGAATTAAGTTAATGTGTTAAATGTTTTAAGCCAATGAAAAATTGTGTGTTAAATGCTTGTGCAAAAGAAATGAGATTCGATATTACAGCTAGCAACACAAATTTATGTATACAAAAAAATTTGATCGAAAATAATATTGAAGCAAATCAAAATAATTTACCGTGCCGGGGGTAAAAGAGAAAGGTAGATGGTATTTCCCCTCTTTAACAATACCTGAGTGCGGTAGTGCGAAACGTAAAATATTTTCTTTTTCAAACGGTGTCAGTTCCGTTAAGTGATATACCGAAAAATGAAAACAAATAATCAGATTAAAACGGTTACGAAAAATGTAAACAAACAGAAAGTAATTTCATTCGAAAGTGATGTTTTGCCGTCGGCAAAATGAAATCTTGAAAAAGTTAAAAGAAATCGTTCGAGAGTGTTTGTTTGGCTTTTCTGTTTATATTTAACGTGTTCTGAGTTGAATAATCGGCCAGCTTGTGTAAAAAAAATATAATAATTAAAAGTAAATTACCAGCATAATTTTAAAAATTAAATTAAAGGCTTTCATTTACATCTTTAAACGTGGGTCGCGAACCCATTTATCTAGTCGGGCTGTAACCAATATCAGATAAGTTAAACGAATATTTTTCAATTAAAAATCGATTCTTTGTGTTTTCTTTTTACTTTGTTGCAGGTTACTTATTGTCGTATATCCTTGGCGTGGAATATCCCTATGGGCTTACCAGCTCTAGTTTCCAGCTCATACATGCAATTGCCTACGACTTTTCGCACGCGAGATTTTAAGAATTTTGGAAGCAATTTTGCATTGACACCATGGACAAAATTACTTTGTGCGAAGTTTCGGTGGAATACTTCTTGACCTTCCCGATAAACCACAGGTTTGGACCTTGAATTGTAAGTATTTTTGGACTTAACGTGTGCCCTGAATAAATTATCCGACAACTTCTGTCTGGACAACGTTGTTTTAAGTGCTTTCGGCTGGGCTAACATTTCCGGGTCTTCGAGTGCTTTTAGATCGCGCAGTATCCGATACGTAGAGCCATGAGATATCATATTTTGTCCGAACAGAGCATAGTACGGTTGACAACCGATAGAGTCGTGCATATCTGATCGCAGGGCACATGATATACTTGATAATTGAACATCCCAGTCATTTTGCTCTTTTGATATCATGACTCTAAGCTTACTCAAGACACTTCGGTTTACCCGCTCGGAATTGTTAGCCTGCGGTGAATACAACGCCGTTCGCACATGTTTTATGCCATAGTTCGCCATGAAGAATGGGACACGAACTGACGTCCGTTGTCGGAGTGAATTAATTCAGGGGTGCCGAAAGTGTGAAAAATGTCTGTTTCTAAAAAGTGTACTACTTTTGAAGACGTGGCCTTAGACATAGCTTTTAAGAAAACAAATTTCGTGAAGTGATCTAACACAATGAAAACATACACGTTTCCTCGCTTCGTGCGTGGATACGGTCCCAAGAAATCAATATATAGTCGTTGAATAGGCCTTTCTGTCACAATCTGCCTGGTGATGGGTGGTCGAAGAGTTGTGTTTGGAGCCTTAATCATTTTACACGTTTCACACTCCTTTACAAATGCCTTGATGTCCGTTACCATTTTAGGCCAATAGTATTTTTCTCGTATTCGAGCATGTGTCTTAGCAAAACCACTATGACAACTCAACTTAGTATTATGGGACAGTTCAATGCATTTGCGAGTGAGTGCTTCTGGCAACCATAGACGCCAAAGCGAATCCTCTTCGTTTACCTCACCAGTCCTGAACCTAACTCTTTTGTATATAAATTTTCCCGATACAACTAGGTCCGGAAGCGCAGATTGACTAGAATTGATGTCCTTTCTCAACAGGGTATATTGCTCCGAATCAAATTCAACGGAGTCGAGATCAATCTCACCACATATCACTGCCGAAGAAAGCTCATCGCGCTCATGATCTCCCACGGTTACTAACGCAGAAATCTCTTCCATATCCATACGAGACAGAGTATCTGGTACCACGTTGAGGGATCCCTTTCTATGTTCGATTGAAAAATCATAGCCTTGGAGCTCCAGACTCCATCGAGCGAGTCGTCCACTCAGCTCTTTCATTGACATTAACCATTTCAGGCTTGAATGGTCCGTTATGACTTTGAAAGGTAATCCCTCAACGTAAGGCCTAAATTTTCGTATGCTCATCACTGCTGCAAGACATTCCTGTTCGGTAACCGTGTAGTTTTTCTGTGCTTTGTTAAGCTTCTTCGACATGTATGCTAACGGTCTCTCGTTGTCGTTCTCATCCAATTGAAAAAGGACACCACCTACTCCTTCCGAAGACGCATCACACTGAATAGTAAATGGTTTAGTGAAATCCGGCTGCGACAACACAGGTGCGGAGGAAAGTGCAGTCTTCAGTCTATTAAACCCCTCCAGAGCTTCCGGTGTTAGCTCAAACTTTTTCTTCTTTTTGAGGCAATCTGTTAAGGGAGCTGCCAGATCAGAATACTTCTTAATGAACGTCCGATACCAACCAGTTAAACCCAGAAATCTCCTAACCTGTCTTAGGGTCGTGGGGACGGGAAAATTAACCATTGCCTCGATTTTGTCAGGATTAGTTTTTAAAGTACCTTGGCCGACGATATACCCGAGATACTTTATCTCCCGCATGCAGAACTTGCTCTTATTAAGATTGATAGTTATATTTGCCCTGCGAAGACAAGCAGCCACTTCGTTAAGGATCCGAATATGAGATTCGAAATCAGCCGTGCAAATTAACAGGTCGTCTAGGTAGACAAATACATTTTCACGGAGTGAACTGGGAACAACTTGATCGATGACCCTACTCATAGTTTGACCAGCATTGCTCAAACCAAACGGCATAACCTTGAATTGGTAGAGCGGTCTACCGGGTACTGCAAATGCTGTCTTATCTCGCGATTTTTCATCGAGTGGTATTTGCCAATAAGCATCTTTCAAGTCGATTCCCGTTATAAAATGCGTGTCCTTGATTCGGCTGAGTAGTCCCTCTATATGCGGCAACGGATACGCATCCTTAACGGTGACTGCATTGACCTTTCGGAAATCCAGACACAGGCGGACTTTGCCGGGTTTTCTTACTAACACCACAGGACAACTCCAAGGTGAATTACTGACTTCAATAACTCCAAGCTCCAACATACGGTCCAATTCTTTGTAAACTTCTTCCTGACGAACCGGAGACAATGGATAATGCAGGGATTTGATCGGTGATCGGAACCGCGCTTCCCGTGTCGCTCACATGACAACCAAGAGGTGTCTTACCCAGCCCTAGCACGACAAAGTTAGGAAATAACTTTTTGGTTTTCTCTAGCTGAAAACTTTGTTCGGGAGAAAGTTTTATCAACTCAGCCTCATCCTTGAAATTTACTTCATCCTCACTAGGGCCGACGTCGGCTTGAATCTCACTTATTCGTGGCATAAGATTGAAGTCCCGCCAAAAGTGCATCCCCAAATACAGTTTTTGAGTGAGCGCTTTTAAATGCCATTGTACTTTGTCTCGATATCACAAAATCCTACTATATCGTGAGATTTACCATCAGCAGTTCGTACAACGTTTCTATATGGCTTTATTTCGGCGCCAATTCTTTTTACCAAATCCCAACACTCCCTACCTAACACCGATATGGATGCACCACTATCTAACAAGCCAAGGACTGACTCACCTTCTAACAGGACATCCGTGTACATTCTACCATCTGTATTTGAGGAGATAATGGTTTCCACTATTTGTTTTTTGACTTTTCTTCTATTACGAAACCGACGTCGACATTTTTTTAACATGAGCGCTAGCCAAACCATTATTATTCCCGAAAATTCGAGATCGAATCTTATAATAGTTTTGCTTTCGTTCGTGAAGGGACTTTAGCGCATAGGTTTCCACAGGATGAGAATGAGGACTTAGAGAACTAATAGGATTCTCTCGTTCCAAGATCTTAATTGGAACACTTTCAACTGTGGTATGTGCGCTAGAATCTGAAATTGGTTAGTTCTTTAGTTCTGTGGGTGCTCGGGCTTCTTTTTCGTGGAACGAATTTCCCCACTCTTCTTTTCGTCCCTCGAAACGTTTCCCGAGTGCTTACCGCACTGAACAGTATTTATTCCCTTAGCACCGCACAAAAAGCAAAATAAATTTCGTGTTTGCGATGGGCAAAAATGGTAGGCATGGCCTTTTTCATCGCAATTCCAACAGATGTAGTTGGCAGTCGTAATAGGCTTCCGTCTTGCCGAAAATGCCGTGATTTCCTCCCCGTCTTCATCAATTTCTTGAAAATCTTCCTCAATTGAGATTTCATGAACTGTTTTATGGGAAGAAGTTCGCTTCGCCAAAAATCTCTCGGCTTCTCTGGCTTTATTTCTTAATTGCTCCAGAGTTTTTACTTCGCTTGATAGTAATATCTCACCTATTCTATCTTTGGCATTATTGCGAATAACGTCAACCATTTTCTTATCATCCAACGGTTCTTTTAACCGGTCGTTTAAAAAAACAATGGCGGTATAAAAATCGTCAAAATTTTCTTTGACCCCTTGCTTACGCGTGAGCAACTTCATGTATATTTCAACATCACTTTCTAATTGCCCAAACTCTTTTGTCATTTCAGATTTGACATCAGATAATTTTGCGTCTGGATTTCGACGCAAAAACGACCAAAACCATTTGTTGGCCTTATCTGTCAGCAAAATGTGAAAATTTGCCAACATTTTCTCATCGCTATATCTCGAAGATTTTTGCATCTTCTCGATAATGAAAATAAAATCGGTTACGTTATCGGTACCATCATATTTGATGTTCCATCTGTCTAGCCTGCAGTAGTCCGACGCGCTAAACATCGATGGAGAGATGGAATTTGTGTGCACTGGTGTTGCAGGAAAATTTTCACCAACCGCCCCTATGTCGGCGTTAGGCTGGTTATTTCTGGGTGCAGTATTCTGCGGTTGAGCTGGTATGTGTAAATTTTCCAGTTTTTTAATCACATTTACCATAAACACATCCATTTTTTGAAATAACCGAACCTGATTTGCCAACATACTCCTCTCGATCCTAGCGGCTAATTCGTCCGTATGGTCCTCTACTTGGGTATTTACAGGTGTTCCGCTTCTTAAACCACCCCTATCTTGCAAACCGCTCTGCAATTCTTCATTCTCGTTTGCAGGATCCGTTCCGTTCGACATATTGAACGTTGAGTTCGAAACTGTAGAATTCAAATTTTCGGAAAAACTAAAGGAATTGTCTAAGTCGAAACGATTGATGGTACTCCGAAATCTTTGGTAAAATTCCTCAAATTAGCCTCGGAATTTGCGTAAATCACAATTAACCCGTCGTGAAGCGAGATTCGACGCCTGCTCATGCCTTTTCCAAAAACGACTTATTTCAAATCTTCCCTACAAATCTCCAAAAAAGATGACAAATTATGGCAAAGAAATGCTAATTCTGACTCAAAAGCAAAAATTTTCACCTAAAAAAATCAATGTCCCAAAAAAAACTGTTTCGAATTTCCAATGCCAGCTGTAAAACCAAAAAAAATATGCTTAACAAACCAAAATTTAACCCAAACAATTGCAAACCTCAACTAAACTTTTTTTCTTTGCGTTAAGTGCAACCTCAATTTCCAACAGGGGCGTTTGTTCGAGGTTCGAGTACAAAACCGTTGATTCCACACGACCAGAAACCAATTATTTGAAGAAAAAAAAATATAAACTTTGATAAAAGTAAAGAAAACAGGTAATTTTCTTTAAAAATATAAATTTAAAAACAAAAAAAATTTATAAACCGCTAAAAACAAATTTCAAAATTTTCAGAAAATATTATAAAATCATAAGGGATGAGAATTCTGATTTCAGAAGGATGACAAAATGATGAAGGAGAAGAAGCCGTCGTACTGCGAGCCGAAAAAAATGAGCAAAAAAATTAAGGTATACTACGATTGAATTTAACTATTGAATCTAATAAATTATAAAAAAAACTTTTCTCTCCATCTACAGGGCAACTTCCGACAAACCCTTCATCGGTGAAAAAAAAATTGTATGGAAGGATCTCCAACGACGCCTATTGCCTCGACGGGTCTCTTCCATGTATTCGTTTAGATGTAAAAAAGTGGGAGTAACGTATTCTGCTCTTTAGGTATCTGTAAGACCGATACCAAAAGACTCGAATTTTGTATCCCATACTTTGTCTATGTATTTTATTATTGTATGGTTTCACCTTTCTTGCGGCAACGCGGTACCAAGTGTTTTTCACCCAGTCACTGGGACTCACAAGAGAGGTGTAACCAAATTTGATCTTTTAAAATCGAAATGAAAACAAAAAAATTGAAAAAAAAAGGAAATTTAAGATTATTGAAAAAATATTGAATTAAAGATTTGAAAAAAAAAAAACTAATTAAAAGAAAGTGAATTGGCTCAAAAAAAAAAACTATAGCCGCACTATCTTCAGATAGTGGGCTCCACGTTGCGGGCGCCATTTTGTAGCGGGCTGTTTTGCCTTCACGGTCCTTGCTGGCATTTTTCGAACCCCTAGCTCAGCGGTGGTCTAGGTTCTTGGACCTCGAGCTCACTACAGAAAAAATTTAAATTGCCAGACTTGCATCTAGATAGTATCGATGCGCGAGACGTTATACTTAACCCTCCCTTCCTCGGTTACTCCCTCGCCAGAGTAACCCTTTTATTAGGCTTCTCCTCCTTCTACATCACTCCCTTTACCTCATCCTTCTCATCCCTGTATCGAACTTACTCAAAACTCATTATCAAATATGTTCAATAAAATGCTTTAATAAAAATCATCATTTCTTTTCTTTCAGTGTATGTTAAAACTAACGATTTTATTTCATATTATATTTAAGTTATTAATTTATATTAAATTTATTTCAAAAATTTAAGCTTCGTTTTCACAGAAATCTTAATTATACAATTTTAACCCAAGTTTAAATTATCAATCGGCAACCCTTTGGCTGATCAAAAGGAAATTTATTTTCTTTCTATTAAATCGTCTTCGATTTATTAATTAAGTTGGGATTTAAATTCCTCTTTTCACTTTCCTATATTTCACTTGACTGTTCTTTTAAATTTACATTAATCCCCCTGTTCAAACCCACCCTTCAATCCGCGTACTATTATATATATTTTTTTTTTATTTCATATATATGTATATAATTAATTTAAATGTATTGCAACAATATAATTTGGTATACAAAAAAATAACTCACCCTTAAATTCCTTTTGTAGTGGCCACTGCAACGGTTTTCTTTAAAGATGTATACCTTTTCTTTTTAAATTGTCTGTTGCCTTTGTGCAACTATTTAACACACTTTTTTAATATATATATATATATGTATATGTATAATCCGCGGACCGAGACTTTACGGTACGTTTCGCGAATTAATAAATAAATTGAATCTACTTTTCACAAACTCGAAATCACCGTTAGATTAATTTAGCACTTGGTATATAAAAAAAAGGAAAACGAATATTTAAAAAAAATGTACGTTAAAATAAAAAAAAATAATAAAAAAATAGAATTTGGTTTTTGGCACTGATCTGTGGCTGGACTCGAACCTTCGAAGCTTGGATGGTAATCGACCGCTTTTTTTTTTTTTTTTTTTTTAATTCATTTTTATTTTTCATTTTACTTAAAACTATCTTAAAGCTAGACAAAAATTCATGAAAAACTAGCCTACTTATCATTATCTTCAAAATAACTTACTGGCCCTAAACGGGCGCTCTAAATTAAACAATAACTTAATGCTAATGCCTTTCGGCCTATGAACTACTTAAATAATATCCTATCTTGGTTTTATTTTTTCCAAGAAAGATTTTCAAGAAAAACTTGGATTTTTTATCATTTTTTTTTTATATTTTTTTTTTATATTTTTTTTATAAAACTTACAAGCTAATTAAAACTACTTAAAACTATACTTAAAACTACTATAAAACTACTTAGAACTACCTTAAAACTAGAACAGCCACAGCAAGCATTTTTTTTTTTTTTTTTTTTGTAATTTTTTTTTTGTTTTGATTTTTTGAGTTTATAATTTTTTTGTGATTTTATATTTTTTTTTTTTTTTTTTTTGGTGCCACCCTGACTGTCCCTACTTAATATTTACACGCCTAAAAACTATGTAAGTCGGCCAAGACGAGAAGGCTAAGTCAACTTAATTATATCATGTGTCATTGTAATTCAACCACCAAAACTGGTTCTCCTGTCTTACTCTCTCTCTCCGGTCCCGATCGGACACAGTCCTACTGAACCGAAGGCGCTCTGCTCCGTCCTGTGCGAGGACGTCTCGACCATAAAGGAGTCGCCTATCTACAGTTCTACGGCCGACGTGGTAGATAAGCGGAACCGCCGCTCTATCCTGTATCAGCCCTCGACTGTCTAAATAGAGGAAAGCATCGGGTGGGATAAATCCACTTAAACGCATATTCTCGTAGTAATCAGTGTTGGGGTAGTAAGCCCCAAAAATTAAGCTGTTGGCCGAGGACATCGCTCTAGCAACGTGACCCCGAATCAGCTTGATTATAAAATTATCGATTCTGTTAATGTTGGCTCCATTGTATAGAACCTCGTTGGAATAATAATGTTTGTACTCCGACTCTGGTGTTCTGTGTAATCCAAGGCAGCGTCGAAGACACTGCCTCTCAAACACCCGAATCTTTTCCATTTGAGATGGGGTAACGTTGAACCACACCGGGCATCCATAGGCAATCATTGGCCGGATAAGGGCCATGTAGCAAATCACCTTAACCCTGCTGTCAAGACGGCTGCTATAAAACAACCGTTTTGTCAGGGCAAAAGCTCCCCTGGCTCTGGTCAGAGCAGCATTTATATGTCTGTCGAAATACAAATACTGATCCATCCAGATGCCAAGGCACTTTACTACACTTTTATTCGCCAGTGGATGTCCATGTGGCCCTACGATCACCAGCTTGCGCCAGTTCTTTCTTGTATCCGTAGGGGCTCCATGCAATGGAGTCCTGAACAGAATGGTTTCGGATTTCTGAAAGTTGATTTTCAACTTCCAGTCATCGCAATATCGCTGAATCTTGTCGAAGTCACGCTGTAAGAGAATTCTGATGACCTCAACTGTTGGAGCTGTTTTGTACGCAATTAGATCGTCGGCATACGCTATGGCATGGGCTAGACTACCTATCAGATCGCTGGTGTAAATACTGAACAGAATCGGTGAGGTCACCGCTCCCTGTTGAAGACCATTTTTAATTTCGAAGGTTGCGGTAGAAGTTACATTGCCAATTTTGACAACTAACTTTCTATCATTGAGCATATCATAAAGCATATATAAAAGCGGTTTACTTATGCCCAGTCTGGCTAGCTTTAGATACAGACCTTCTAACCATACGGTGTCGAAAGCTTTCTCCAAGTCAACCAGACAAGCACCCGTACACTGTCTTTTAGATTTGTTCCATTGGACATCAGAAACGAGCTTAGACGCGGCATGAATGGTGTCATGTCCCGCCTTAAAACCGAACTGATTGTCCGGTATGATATTGTTGTCCTCCGCCCACTTGACAGAGCTCTATTTATAACTTTCTCAAATACCTTACTGATACTCGGAAGAAGAATTATCGACCGGAGATTCGCCGGATTGGAGTTGTCCTTTCCCTTTTTCGGGAGAGGATGAACCACAGCTGTCTTCCACCGCCCTGGATAATATGCATTATTCAGAGCGTTGTTAAACAGTGTGGTATAAATGTCAACTGCTTCCTGAGGCAGATGTCGCAGTACAACGTTGGATATACCATCGATTCCTGCTTACTTCTTTTTCTTTAATGAGGCGAAGATGAGCTGGAGCTCAACTTTCGAAATTAACAGGGAATTATCCCCGTTTCGCTCGGCGATGGTGGCGTTTGCCAAGTGTTCTTCATTGAACCCGGTGAAACCGAGATTCTCTGATCGCCATTGCGTCATTTCATTTCGAAGGTAGAAGTGGTGAAGCAAGGCTCTGTTTTCCAGGTCATGGTTCGGGCGAATGCTAGCATTCACCTTGTACACTTGCTGGAAAGCAGCCCCCACGGCCTCCACTTTCTCATGAGGATCTTCGATTATAAAGAGGTCATCGTCCAAGACGGCTTCCTCTGGATCTATGCCTGCTATCAGAAGTACGTCTCTGTTCTCTGTCGTTCTCTGAAGTTTAAGACACGGAAGTTCGTTTTGATCATTCCGTCTAAATATTTTATTAATTTGAGGAAACATACTCGGGTCGCTAGAATTAACGGCCCGAATTTTGTTGTCCCAATACAAATTAATAGACAACCGGTAAATTTCCTTGATCAATTGGTTGATGTTTTTGATAGACGACTTCAGTGTCCTAATCTCCAGATCGTGTATGTCAGTAAAACGTCTGTACAAGCGTTTCAGTCTTGTCAAAAGTCCACTTTTTTGTCTGTGGGTAATCGACCGCTTTACCCTCTAAGCTATACCAGCTATGCAATTTTGGAGGGCAAATCGGTCATGTAACTTTGGTGTGCCTTCAAAGTATATGTATTTTTTTTCTATAAAGGGTCTCGTAGTAGGTATTGATTTCTTCGATCACTTTTCCTGCTTGCCTGGTGAAATGGCAGTTTTTAAAATCAGGAAATTCCTGCCGGTAAACTAAATAAATCCTCAATTGGGCGGTTGGATTGAACTGGCCGTATAGGAATTTTCCTTAGATTTTCTTAAAAAAAAAACATTTCTTTTTTTTATTAAAAAAACTAAACCAAGAATGTTTCACTATTTTACCTTAGAGTTTGCTTTCGCAAAATTTAATTATTCTCGACCCAAAGGGTTGGTAAGAATATAGGTATTTATAAATTGGACCACTTTAGAATTATTCGTTGGACAATTGAATAGTTTTTTTTTTTTTTTTGATATATGTAAGTATTCGAAATTTAGTTTTAATTTATAATGCGAAATTGTATTCAAGTACGTAAAGATTGTCAACCGTCTTAACTGATTGAACTTGATCGTTTAATTCCGCAATTCTTATTTATCCTATCACTAACCGGCATTGGAAAATCTACAGAAATTTAAGCTTTTCTTTTTTTTTTGTTCTTAATTTCCAGGATCATTGACTTCATCAGGTAAAAACCTTCACTCTCGAGTGAAAAGCATAATATTCCTACCCATTAATTTGTTTTTTCTCTTTAAAGTTGCGCAGAGAAAATCTGCACACGAGTTTTCTCGCTTTGCAATTTAAAAGCTTTTTCCGAGCCTAGATCGCCAGAAACTAATACCATCTAGTACTTTTGCCATCTTACTACTTTCCAAACTCTTCCTAACTTGACAATTGACGTTTCCTACTCATGTTTGTTTTCGTTTGTGCCCGTCTTTTTATTAAAAATTTTCCTTTCGCGCATAGAATTTCTTCTTTTTTTCTGTCGCGAATCTTTAATTGATGAAAAATATCAATTTCGGTATCACAACCACCCATTTTCACAGAATTAATATCAATTGTGCAGGATTGTGAAATTTGGTAAAGTGGTTAGTTTTCAGGTGTATAAAAAGAAAAAGTTGAAATCATGAACTTTTTCATGCAGGGGCGTTTCTCCCACCCACTTTTCCTGATAAAAAGAATCTTTGCAAAACGTAGTGAAATCACAACAAAAACATAAATGTTAAAAAAGGAGCCAAGTTCTTCTATATACAAAAACCTTTCCGAAACAAGTCAGCCGTAAAAAGTAGTGAAATCTAAAAGTACACCAAGTTCTAAGTTTATTAATGTTAAATATCAAATATTTTAGGTAGAGTAATATGGAAGAACCTCAAAATTATCAGAGAAATCTATTATTTAATGATTACTGACTTAAATTGAGTTAGTTAACTTGGAAAGTTTTTTTTTTACCTAATTACTCAATTTTAAAATGAAAACTTAACTAGTAAACAAACTCAATTTAAGTCAGTAATCATTAAATAACAGATTTCTCTGATAATTTTGTGGTTCTTACATATTACTCTACCTAAAATATTTGATATTTAACATTAATAAACTTAGAACTTGGCGTACTTCTTAGATCTCACTACTTTTTACGGCTTACTTGTTTCGGGAAGGTTTTTGTATATAGAAGAACTTGGCTGCTTTATTAACATTTATGTTTTTGTTGTGATAAATTATTACAATAAATTTGTTATTTTAATGGCTAAAAAAGTTAAAGCTGAAAATGAATTATGCCACCTGATTTGTTGAAATTGGTATATGTTTAAATTGTAAAGGACTGCACAAATTCTTGTTAAAATCGGAGTAGCCGTTAACGATAAATTTGAAAACAAAAAAAAAAACAATTCTATGAAAGGTTCCGTTAATAACCGTTGTTGATAAAATTTGTTTTATCAAAATGTTGACCATATCTTAACAGTCTAAGAAAGATAGGATTTGACCGGGAACAAATTAATTCATGAAATTTTACTGCTGGTATCGACGCAGATTTTTATCCTCAACAACATATCCAAAGTGCCCCAAAATCCACGCATTGGCTTTTTGTATAGACGCATTTAAAGAGGCGGAGAGAGGGGGGAGGCGGGAGTTTATCTAGCTAAAAAAATTGTTATAGAATTTTGACACTGATGAAATTTGCTAAAAATATTAAATATGTCATGGTTCCTAAGAATCAAAATAGTCCATTAGAATAACTTGATCCAAATTTTTTTTAAGAGAGATTATGTTTGACCTGTACTATACGGAGCAAAATGTTAGGTCTTACAAAAAATTGTATTTTCGTGTAATCGAGATAGTACATATGATATATTATTTAAAGAATTTTTTAACGGCTAATCTAATAAAAGATTAACCAATATGAAACAAGCACCCTAATACCTATACCCTATTAGGGTGCACCCTATATGGAGCAAAATGTTAAGTCTTACAAAAAATTGTATTTTCGTGTAACATATGACATATGATATATTATTTAAAGGTATTTTTTAACAACTAATCTAATAAAAGAAAAACCATTAATATACAAGCACCCTAAAAAAGTTAGATTAATTTTGAAGCAAAAATTACTGTTTTTTTCCGTTAAGCAGGTCAAAAATTACACACCCAAAAAACACCCTTGGACCTTAGATATTTTTATGGGCTCTTTTGATCCTTGGGTGCCAATATAACTTTAGTATTTTTAGCAAATTTCATAAGTGTCAAAATTTATTCATGGATGAAATGGTAAAAATCACTCCGTCAAAAAAACACCTTTTTTCCACAGATATTTCTGGGGACTCTTTTGATTCTTGTTAAAAATGCCAAATGAAACATTTATAACAAATTTCATTAATATCCCATTATTTTAAAATGGTTTTGGGTAATATTTTACTTGTTGTACTTAAAAAGAGTAATCATTCCATAAGAAGGACTTTAACTTTCTACAGGATACATGTATCTTTTCAGTGTTGGTCTCTTTATAATCAGCGTTAAAAAGCACCCTAAAAACATGTGTCATATGATTAGATTGCATTATAAAATTTTTTTAAGCTTGTTAAACTCCCGCCTCCCCTTTCTCTATACCATTTTAAATGGGTCTTTACCAAAAGCCAATGCGGGGATTTTGTGGGACTTTGGATATGTTGTTAGGATAAAATTCTGCGTCGATACCAGCAATAAAATTTCATGAATTTATTTGTTCTTTCCTAGAATATAATAGTAATTCAGATTTTTGAAGTGAAACTTCTTTGGGCGCGTTGAGAGTGAAATTTCAAGGTTGAATTTTTGTGAAACAAAAAAATGTAACGCCACATGTGCAACGCTGAGATCATTGATTAGCTAGGTGGTGGGAGGTAGAGTAAAAGTAAAAATTTTTATTGATAGGCTAATATATTTTATAGTGCAATAACTTTGGATTTTTTGTAAACTATATTATTGTAGCAGATAAAAGGGACAATGTCCTTTTATGTCTTTTTTTTCTAATTTCGTTAATTACAATGCTAGAGTTTTGAACTTTTTATAATTAAAATCGTTAGAGCCATTTTCGAGATAAATTTCTTCTTCCATAATAGTTGCATTGCAGGTACCGCAATTTGTTAACCCTTTCGGTACGGATGTGGTACAAGTCCATATAAATGTTCTTTGTCTTGTACCAGATCCGTACCGAAAGGGTTAAACTAACAAAAAACTTCAATTTCCTAGGGAGTACCTTAGAACCTTACGTCCAAAGTTTGAAGAAAATCGCTTCAATGGTTTAGGCAGCAGGTCGAGGTACAGATAGATAGATAGAATTGCGAGACCCACTTCTCCATCATCGTAATATTAAGGAAAAATATTATTTCGAGTAAAATTATTTTAACGAATCCAAAACTTGCTCTCTGCCTTGTGTATCGCAACTAAGGATACTGAATAGAAAACTTCAAATTTGCCGGCAGAGATTGGACTTCAGGCTCCGTGTCATTCGTTTAAATACAGGTTTTTAACAATAAACGTTTAACGATTTCACTATAACCATGTCATAATTATGACAAGTAAAATTATAGAATTTATTGAGTGAAAAATATCATGATCAAGATCCTGGCAAAATTTTGAATACTGCTAAAAAAATTGAAGTGTTACAGATCTTTGAAACATCACAAAGACAACGATTTTTGTGTGTCATTCATTTAAATACTTTCAAAAACAAACTAGTAGGTCAGAAAATATTAAACAGAAAAAATGTAAACAAAAAATCAAATAACAAATAGTTAAAGACATTTTGTCATGATTTTAACAATTTTTGCGGGTGGCAATGGCACAGTGTATATAGTGTTTGACGGCAGTCGATCTCGATCTGTGGAAGTGTGCACAACGTTATCGGCTTTCACAGTATTTCAACTAAAATCGCGAGTGAAGTATTAATTCAAGTTTAGCCAAGGAAATTTTATATAGTGCAATAGCACAAAGGTAGAGTGGCCGACCGCAGTGTGGAAGGTAGCAGGTTCGACCCCCAGTGTGGGTCTCAACTTTTGTCTGCTTTTTTACACAACAGAGAAGAACAAACGATAATTGCATTGGACAATCGACGAATGGAAGGTGGAAAAAGTGCGGGGGCATCGAAAGGTGGCCCAGCAAAGACAGTAAAGCCGATCAGCCGAAAAAAAGGAGGAGGGTAAGAAGTGTACCCAACTTGGTAAAGCGCCGCTCCATTACCACAGCTGAGCTGCCAGTTGAATGGAAGGAGACGGTGCACAATGCCAACAACACAGCAGCAGCCGAGAAACAGAAACAAGTGTTCACCTCGCCATCTGATGACGAGGAAATTGAATATATGTCCGAGGGTGGAGAGGGACTATACAAATCAGGTGATAGCCAACAAATTATCGGCCTCACCTCACCAGAGGCGTCAGAGGAAGAAACTGAGGTTCAAAACTTAGAAGATGAGATAGGCAAAGTGCGGGGAGCGATTGAGACTCTCCAAGCTAGGCTCACCCCCCTAATCGAAGCATTAAAAGAAAAGCAGCAAGCTCGTCGAGAGAGAGAACGACAGGAGCGGCAAGCTAAAAAAGCAAGACAGGCCCCACTAAAGGAGGCCCAGTCAAAAAGTGGTGATGCGGAGCTGCAACCGTCAACAAATCAGCCCCATGAAGCACAGCAGCAGAAAAAAGAGCCGCTGCTGACAAGCAAACAACTACAGCAGGCGAACAAAAAATCAAACGAACAGCAGCAACAAAACCAACAGCAGCATAAACAACAACAGCAGAACCAGCAGCAGCAGAGACAACCGCTTCACCGCTCCCTGTTGAAGACCATTTTTAATTTCGAAGGTTGCGGTAGAAGTTACATTGCCAATTTTGACAACTAACTTTCTATCATTGAGCATATCATAAAGCATATATAAAAGCGGTTTACTTATGCCCAGTCTGGCTAGCTTTAGATACAGACCTTCTAACCATACGGTGTCGAAAGCTTTCTCCAAGTCAACCAGACAAGCACCCGTACACTGTCTTTTAGATTTGTTCCATTGGACATCAGAAACGAGCTTAGACGCGGCATGAATGGTGTCATGTCCCGCCTTAAAACCGAACTGATTGTCCGGTATGATATTGTTGTCCTCCGCCCACTTGGACAGAGCTCTATTTATAACTTTCTCAAATACCTTACTGATACTCGGAAGAAGAATTATCGACCGGAGATTCGCCGGATTGGAGTTGTCCTTTCCCTTTTTCGGGAGAGGATGAACCACAGCTGTCTTCCACCGCCCTGGATAATATGCATTATTCAGAGCGTTGTTAAACAGTGTGGTATAAATGTCAACTGCTTCCTGAGGCAGATGTCGCAGTACAACGTTGGATATACCATCGATTCCTGCTTACTTCTTTTTCTTTAATGAGGCGAAGATGAGCTGGAGCTCAACTTTCGAAATTAACAGGGAATTATCCCCGTTTCGCTCGGCGATGGTGGCGTTTGCCAAGTGTTCTTCATTGAACCCGGTGAAACCGAGATTCTCTGATCGCCATTGCGTCATTTCATTTCGAAGGTAGAAGTGGTGAAGCAAGGCTCTGTTTTCCAGGTCATGGTTCGGGCGAATGCTAGCATTCACCTTGTACACTTGCTGGAAAGCAGCCCACGGCCTCCACTTTCTCATGAGGATCTTCGATTATAAAGAGGTCATCGTCCAAGACGGCTTCCTCTGGATCTATGCCTGCTATCAGAAGTACGTCTCTGTTCTCTGTCGTTCTCTGAAGTTTAAGACACGGAAGTTCGTTTTGATCATTCCGTCTAAATATTTTATTAATTTGAGGAAACATACTCGGGTCGCTAGAAATAACGGCCCGAATTTTGTTGTCCCAATACAAATTAATAGACAACCGGTAATTTTCCTTGATCAATTGGTTGATGTTTTTGATAGACGACTTCAGTGTCCTAATCTCCAGATCGTGTATGTCAGTAAAACGTCTGTACAAGCGTTTCAGTCTTGTCAAAAGTCCACTTTTTTGTGTGTGGGTAATCGACCGCTTTACCCTCTAAGCTATACCAGCTATGCAATTTTGGAGGGCAAATCGGTCATGTAACTTTGTAACTTTTTTTTCTATAAAGGGTCTCGTAGTAGGTATTGATTTCTTCGATCACTTTTCCTGCTTGCCTGGTGAAATGGCAGTTTTTAAAATCAGGAAATTCCGGCCGGTAAACTAAATAAATCCTCAATTGGGCGGTTGGATTGAACTGGCCGTATAGGAATTTTCCTTAGATTTTCTTAAAAAAAAAACATTTCTTTTTTTTATTAAAAAAACTAAACCAAGAATGTTTCACTATTTTACCTTGGAGTTTGCTTTCGCAAAATTTAATTATTCTCGACCCAAAGGGTTCGTAAGAATATAGGTATTTATAAATTGGACCACTTTAGAATTATTCGTTGGACAATTGAATAGTTTTTTTTTTTATATATGTAAGTATTCGAAATTTAGTTTTAATTTATAATGCGAAATTGTATTCAAGTACGTAAAGATTGTCAACCGTCTTAACTGATTGAACTTGATCGTTTAATTCCGCAATTCTTATTTATCCTATCACTAACCGGCATTGGAAAATCTACAGAAATTTAAGCTTTTCTTTTTTTTTTTTGTTCTTAATTTCCAGGATCATTGACTTCATCAGGTAAAAACCTTCACTCTCGAGTGAAAAGCATAATATTCCTACCCATTAATTTGTTTTTTCTCTTTAAAGTTGCGCAGAGAAAATCTGCACACGAGTTTTCTCGCTTTGCAATTTAAAAGCTTTTTCCGAGCCTAGATCGCCAGAAACTAATACCATCTAGTACTTTTGCCATCTTACTACTTTCCAAACTCTTCCTAACTTGACAATTGACGTTTCCTACTCATGTTTGTTTTCGTTTGTGCCCGTCTTTTTATTAAAAATTTTCCTTTCGCGCATAGAATTTCTTCTTTTTTTCTGTCGCGAATCTTTAATTGATGAAAAATATCAATTTCGGTATCACAACCACCCATTTTCACAGAATTAATATCAATTGTGCAGGATTGTGAAATTTGGTAAAGTGGTTAGTTTTCAGGTGTATAAAAAGAAAAAGTTGAAATCATGAACTTTTTCATGCAGGGGCGTTTCTCCCACCCACTTTTCCTGATAAAAAGAATCTTTGCAAAACGTAGTGAAATCACAACAAAAACATAAATGTTAAAAAAGGAGCCAAGTTCTTCTATATACAAAAACCTTTCCGAAACAAGTCAGCCGTAAAAAGTAGTGAAATCTAAAAGTACACCAAGTTCTAAGTTTATTAATGTTAAATATCAAATATTTTAGGTAGAGTAATATGGAAGAACCTCAAAATTATCAGAGAAATCTATTATTTAATGATTACTGACTTAAATTGAGTTAGTTAAATTGGAAAGTTTTTTTTTTACCTAATTACTCAATTTTAAAATGAAAACTTGACTAGTAAACCAACTCAATTTAAGTCAGTAATCATTAAATAACAGATTTCTCTGATAATTTTGTGGTTCTTACATATTACTCTACCTAAAATATTTGATATTTAACATTAATAAACTTAGAACTTGGCGTACTTCTTAGATCTCACTACTTTTTACGGCTTACTTGTTTCGGGAAGGTTTTTGTATATAGAAGAACTTGGCTGCTTTATTAACATTTATGTTTTTGTTGTGATAAATTATTACAATAAATTTGTTATTTTAATGGCTAAAAAAGTTAAAGCTGAAAATGAATTATGCCACCTGATTTGTTGAAATTGGTATATGTTTAAATTGTAAAGGACTGCACAAATTCTTGTTAAAATCGGAGTAGCCGTTAACGATAAATTTGAAAACAAAAAAAAAAAAAACAATTCTATGAAAGGTTCCGTTAATAACCGTTGTTGATAAAATTTGTTTTATCAAAATGTTGACCATATCTTAACAGTCTAAGAAAGATAGGATTTGACCGGGAACAAATTAATTCATGAAATTTTACTGCTGGTATCGACGCAGATTTTTATCCTCAACAACATATCCAAAGTGCCCCAAAATCCACGCATTTTTCATGAATTTATTTGTTCTTTCCTAGAATATAATAGTAATTCAGATTTTTGAAGTGAAACTTCTTTGGGCGCGTTGAGAGTGAAATTTCAAGGTTGAATTTTTGTGAAACAAAAAAATGTAACGCCACATGTGCAACGCTGAGATCATTGATTAGCTAGGTGGTGGGAGGTAGAGTAAAAGTAAAAATTTTTATTGATAGGCTAATATATTTTATAGTGCAATAACTTTGGATTTTTTGTAAACTATATTATTGTAGCAGATAAAAGGGAAAATGTCCTTTTATGTCTTTTTTTTCTAATTTCGTTAATTACAATGCTAGAGTTTTGAACTTTTTTTTATTAAAATCGTTAGAGCCATTTTCGAGATAAATTTCTTCTTCCATAATAGTTGCATTGCAGGTACCGCAATTTGTTAACCCTTTCGGTACGGATGTGGTACAAGTCCATATAAATGTTCTTTGTCTTGTACCAGATCCGTACCGAAAGGGTTAAACTAACAAAAAACTTCAATTTCCTAGGGAGTCACCTTAGAACCTTACGTCCAAAGTTTGAAGAAAATCGCTTCAATGGTTTAGGCAGCAGGTCGAGGTACAGATAGATAGACAGAATTGCGAGACCCACTTCTCCATCATCGTAATATTAAGGAAAAATATTATTTCGAGTAAAATTATTTTAACGAATCCAAAACTTGCTCTCTGCCTTGTGTATCGCAACTAAGGATACTGAATAGAAAACTTCAAATTTGCCGGCAGAGATTGGACTTCAGGCTCCGTGTCATTCGTTTAAATACAGGTTTTTAACAATAAACGTTTAACGATTTCACTATAACCATGTCATTATTATGACAAGTAAAATTTTAGAATTTATTGAGTGAAATATCATGATCAAGATCCTGGCAAAATTTTGAATACTGCTAAAAAAATTGAAGTGTTACAGATCTTTGAAACATCACAAAGACAACGATTTTTGTGTGTCATTCATTTAAATACTTTCAAAAACAAACTAGTAGGTCAGAAAATATTAAACAGAAAAAATGTAAACAAAAAATCAAATAACAAATAGTTAAAGACATTTTGTCATGATTTTAACAATTTTTGCGGGTGGCAATGGCACAGTGTATATAGTGTTTGACGGCAGTCGATCTCGATCTGTGGAAGTGTGCACAACGTTATCGGCTTTCACAGTATTTCAACTAAAATCGCGAGTGAAGTATTAATTCAAGTTTAGCCAAGGAAATTTTATATAGTGCAATAGCACAAAGGTAGAGTGGCCGACCGCAGTGTGGAAGGTAGCAGGTTCGACCCCCAGTGTGGGTCTCAACTTTTGTCTGCTTTTTTACACAACAGAGAAGAACAAACGATAATTGCATTGGACAATCGACGAATGGAAGGTGGAAAAAGTGCGGGGGCATCGAAAGGTGGCCCAGCAAAGACAGTAAAGCCGATCAGCCGAAAAAAAGAAGGAGGAGGGTAAGAAGTGTACCCAACTTGGTAAAGCGCCGCTCCATTACCACAGCTGAGCTGCCAGTTGAATGGAAGGAGACGGTGCACAATGCCAACAACACAGCAGCAGCCGAGAAACAGAAACAAGTGTTCACCTCGCCATCTGATGACGAGGAAATTGAATATATGTCCGAGGGTGGAGAGGGACTATACAAATCAGGTGATAGCCAACAAATTATCGGCCTCACCTCACCAGAGGCGTCAGAGGAAGAAACTGAGGTTCAAAACTTAGAAGATGAGATAGGCAAAGTGCGGGGAGCGATTGAGACTCTCCAAGCTAGGCTCACCCCCCTAATCGAAGCATTAAAAGAAAAGCAGCAAGCTCGTCGAGAGAGAGAACGACAGGAGCGGCAAGCTAAAAAAGCAAGACAGGCCCCACTAAAGGAGGCCCAGTCAAAAAGTGGTGATGCGGAGCTGCAACCGTCAACAAATCAGCCCCATGAAGCACAGCAGCAGAAAAAAGAGCCGCTGCTGACAAGCAAACAACTACAGCAGGCGAACAAAAAATCAAACGAGCAGCAGCAACAAAACCAACAGCAGCAGAAACAACAACAGCAGAACCAGCAGCAGCAGAGACAACCGCAGCAGAACCAGCAGCAGCAGAATCAACAGCAGCAGAGTCAACAGAAGCAGCCACAGCCGCAGATAACCAAGAAAGAGAAAGTGCCGCCCATTAATGTTTATAAGATGGACCTTAAAGAGACCATAGAATTATGTAAGTCGGCCATAGGCCAGAACTTTTATATTAAACGTTTAAGTATAGATAGGCATGCTATCCACTGCATGACTGTGGAACAGCACAAAATAATTAAAAATTTATTAAAAGTCTCCACAACTGAATTCCTCAGCTTCACGCCGAAAGTTGATAAATTACAAACGGTCCTCTTGAAGGGCATAGATTCCTGCACGGATCCGAAGCACCTCTTAAATGAGCTCCGCCAAAAAGCGAGTGACGATCTCGACTTTATCGAGGTCAAGCCGTTTACCACAGTCCGAGCAAGACGGGAGAAGAGGAATTTGTCCATCTTCCTAGTGCAGCTCTCACCCAATAGCAAACTGGATAGTTTGAGGAGTATCTCCGTCCTCAACTACCAGTGTGTAACCTGGGATAGATTAAAGAGGCGCGGTGACATGCTTCAATGCATGCGCTGCCAAAGGTTCGGCCACGCTGCAGCAAACTGCGAAATGCAGTCACGCTGCGTTAAGTGTGGTGAGAACCACATAAAAGGAGAATGTAAGCTACGTGAGGAAAGGGCCGAGGACAAGACCCTGCTCAAATGTGCACTCTGCCGGAAAGACGGACACCCCGCTAGCTATCGGGGATGTCCGATCTTTCAGGAATTGAAAAATAAAAAAGCAAAACAAATAGAGGTAGAGAAACGCCCATTAACGCGCACTCCCACAACAATGCCCGTTAACCCCCAAATCTCTTACGCCCAAATGGCGTCAGGGAGGGGAACAACGGTACAGCCTACGCCAAAGGCAGCCCCACAGGCCCCCGTGCCTAAGGCTCCGGCGGCACAGGCGGATATTATGACCTTGTTGGTGGCCATTCAGGGCCAATTAACAGGTCTTCAAAAACAGATCGGGGAGCAGGCAAAGCGGGTAGACCATCTCTACTCCTATTTGCCAAGCTTAACGCAATTTATAGGTTAAGGGCGCGCTGCCGGAGAGGCCCTTTAGGATCCTTGCTGTGAATGTAAATTCACTGGTTAGGACCGAACGTAGAGCAAATCTATTCCAATTGTTGAAGGATCAAAGTCCAGATGTGTTTATGGCCAGCGAAACTATGCCGAACCAGAAACATAAAACGACTAACAATAATTACAATATCGTACGAAGAGATCGGCCCAACTCCACTTTTGGGGGAGGTGTCGCAATCTTTGTACGAAAAGGCATTAATTATAAAGTTATATATAATAGTGAAGTACGCAGATTTCGGTTGCTTGAGGCGTGTATCGTATGCATTCCTTTCAAACATGGGAAGCGGATGTATGCGATTGCGGCTTATGCACCGGAATCACCTCAGCCAACTGAATTTTTAACAGAGCTCGAAAAACTTTTTCAATGCTTACAACTGAACTCGGAAGAGAATTACTATCTCATGGCCGGTGATTTGAATGCCAAACATGTAGATTGGGGAAATCAAATACAAAATCCGAGAGGTAGCCATCTATTTAATTGGATGAATCAATACAACGTTGAGTATACGCTCAACCTTCTGGCTACTGATAGGCCTTCGTTTCCAAGAAGCGGTTCCTATCTGGATCTTTTGTTTAAGGACTCAAGACACTGTGGGTCAACGACCTAGAAACTGTTTACGAACGATAGAGTACGACAGTGACCACTGCGGTCTTGCTGCCGTAATTCAACTTCCGAACGAGCTCGTGGAGTTGGAAGAGTATGTGCCAGTGCATTCTTACAACTACAGTAAGATTCGCTGGCCACGCTTCACCAGCGCTTTATCGAGCGAACTAGGTACTAACAATGTATCCCCACCAAATGACAGAAATTTAACAAATACGGAAATTGACGATTACCTGGAAAAAATTGACAGTACAATCCAACGAACAATGGAAAAAACAATACCGAAATACAAAGAACGAGAAGCCACCGACATGTACCGCAACGCAACTATCGACGCACTACACAGACAAAAAAGTGGACTTTTGACAAGACTGAAACTCTTGTACAGACGATTTACTGACAGACACGATCTGGAGATTAGGACACTGAAGTCGTCTATCAAAAACATCAACCAATTGATCAAAGAAAACTACCGGTTGTCTATTAATTTGTACTGGGACAACAAAATTCGGGCCGTTAATTCTAGTGATCCGAGTATGTTTCCTCAAATTAATAAAATATTTAGACGGAATGATAAGAAAGAACTTCCGTGTCTTAAGCTTCAGAGAACGACAGAGACGTACTTCTGATAGCAGGCATAGATCCAGAGGAAGCCGTCTTGGACGATGACCTCTTTATAATCGAAGATCCTCGTGAGAAAGTGGAGGCTGTGGGGGCTGCTTTCCAGCAAGTTTATAAGGTGAATGCTAGCATTCGCCCGAACCATGACCTGGAGAACAGAGCCTTGCTTCACCACTTCTACCTTCCAAATGAAATGACGCAATGGCGATCAGAGAATCTCGGTTTCACCGGGTTCAATGAAGAACACTTGGCAAACGCCACCATCGCCGAGCGAAACGGGGCTAATTCCCTGTTAATTTCGAAAGTTGAGCTTTAGCTCATCTTCGCTTCATTAAAGAAAAAGAAGTCAGCAGGAATCGATGGTATATCCAACGTTGTACTGCGACATCTGCCTCAGGAAGCAGTTGACATTTATGCCACACTGTTTAAGAACGCTCTGAATAATGCATATTATCCAAGGCGCTGGAAAACAGCTGTGGTTCATCCTCTCCCGAAAAAGGGAAAGGACAACTCCAATCCGGCGAATCTCCGGTCGATAAGTCTTCTTCCGAGTATCAGTAAGGTATTTGAGAAAGTTATAAATAGAGCTCTCTCCAAGTGGGCGGAGGACAACAATATCATACCGGACAATCAATTCGGTTTTAAGGCGGGACATGACACCATTCATGCCGCGTCTAAGCTCGTTTCTGATGTCCAATAGAACAAATCTAAAAGACAGTGTACGGGTGCTTGTCTGGTTGACTTGGAGAAAGCTTTCGACACCGTATGGTTAGAAGGTCTCTATCTAAAATTAGTCAGACTTGGCATAAGTAAACCCCTTTTATATATGCTTTATGATATGCTCAATGGTAGAAAGTTTGTTGTCAAAAGTGGCAGTGTAACTTCTACCGCAACCTTCGAAATTAAAAATGGTCTTCAGCAGGGAGCGGTGAACTCACCGATTCTCTTCAGTATTTACACCAGCGATCTGATAGGTAGTCTAGCCCATGCCATAGCGTATGCCGACGATCTAATTGCGTACAGAACAGCCCCAACAGTTGAGGTCAACAGAATTCTCTTACAGCGTGACTTCGACAAGATTCAGCGATATTGCGATGACTGGAAGTTGAAAATCAACGTCCAGAAATCAGAAACTATTCTGTTCAGGACTCCATTGCATGGTGCCCCTAGGGATACAAGAAAGAACTGGCGCAAGCTGGTGATCGTAGGACCACATGGACATCCACTGGCGAATAAAAGTGTAGTAAAGTACCTTGGCATCTGGATGGATCAGTATTTGTATTTCGACAGACATATAAATGCTGCTCTGACCAGAGCCAGGGGAGCTTTCGCCCTGACAAAACGGTTGTTTTTTAGCAGCCGTCTTGATAGCAGGGTTAAGGTGATTTGCTACATGGCCCTTATCCGGCCAATGAAAGCCTATGGATGCCCGATGTGGTTCAACGTTGCCCCATCTCAAATGGAAAAGATTCGGGTGTTTGAGAGACAGTGTCTTCGACGCTGCCTTGGATTACACAGAACACCAGAGTCGGAGTACAAACATTATTATTCCAACGAGGTTCTATACAATGGAGCCAACATTAACAGAATCGATAATTTTATACTCAAGCTGATTCGGGGTCACATTGCAAGAGCGATGTCCTCGGCTAATAGCTTAATTTTTGGGGCTTACTACCCCAACAACGAATACTTTGAGAGTGTTCGTTTGAGCAGTTATATTCCACCTAACGCATTCTTCTATTTAGACAGTCGGGGGATGATACAGGATAGAGAGGCGGTTCCGCTAATCTACCACGTCTGCCGTAGAACTGTGGATAGGCGACTTCTTTATAGTCGAGACGTCATCGCACAAGGTGGAGCTGAGCGACTTCGGTTCAGTAGAACTGTGTCTGATAGGGACCGAAGAGATAGGGTGAAGCAGGAGAGCCAGTTTTGGTGGCTTAATGCTGAAAATGAAAATGTTTAAAGTTGACTCAGATATAGTTCTGGTCTCGGTCGACTTACATAGTTTTAGGTTTATTAGATTTAAGTAGGGACAGCCAGGGTGGCACAAAAAAAAAAAAAAATTATAAAACAACAAAATCAAACAAAAAAAATTATAAAACAACAAAATCAAACAAAAAAAAAATTATAAAACAACAAAATCAAACAAAAAAAATTATAAAACAACAAAATCAAACAAAAAAAAAAATATAAAACAACAAAATCAAACAAAAAAAGTACAAAATTAAAAAGGCCTGCTGTGGCTGTTCTAGTTTTTAAGGTAGTTATAAGTAGTTTTATAGTAGTCTTAAGTAGTCTAAGTAGTTTTAATTAGTGTTAAGATATTTTTTTAGGTAGTTGTAAGTTTTATATAAAAAATGATATAGAAACCAAGTTTTTCCCAATCTTTCTTGGTGAAAAATAAAACCAGTTAGATTTTAGTATATAATTAGTTCTTAGGCCCAAATGCATTAGTATTAAGATATTGTTTAACTTAGAGCGCCCGCCTAGGGCCAGTAAGTTAGTTGTAAGATATTGATAAGTAGGCTAGTTTTTATGAATTTTTGTCTAGCATTAAGATAGTTATAAGTTAAATTAAAATAAAAATGAATTAAAAAAAATAAAAAAAAAAAAAAAAAAAAAAAAAATAGTGTTTGATGGCTAACCTGGACGTGTAGGTTCGAGCCCCAGTCTAGTTAGCATTCTTTTCTATATTCCTTAGTTTCAACTGGATGCCACCCGTGGAATTTCATGAGATAATTCGTCGCCCTAGTGACACAAAAACATATGTCAATATTTGCTAATTTTTTGTATTTTTATATTTATAAGTTCCATGAATACTTTCATAAGGTTAACTTTTAAAAACTTCAAGATAAACATGCTAGCTATAGAATACATAAAATATTCTTCATTTTGTTCGTGGTTTAAGAGATAGTTTGTTCAATAAAGTGAAAAGGTACACTGTTACGTTTATGTGCCTCAAACGATAATTATTACTTTTACCCTATTTGTTTTGTTACGTTTTTGAAAAAGATAAAAATTATCAAAAATTACTTTCTCATTTATTTAATTTTTTTCTTGTAATATAAGTACATAAGGCATTTAAATCAAGTTATCATTTTTGTCATCCAAAACAGAAGTTTTTAACAGTTAGTAGAAATCGTGGTAGTGCGAGGGTATTATTATTATACCTTTGAGTCAACATATTGTCTAATTAAAATTAAAAAACCATATATTTAAAGAAAACACTTGTTTTGCGATATGCCAACGCGTTTCGCCTTCATGAGGACATCATCAGGGCACTCGTGATGATGATATCCTCACGAAGACGAAACGCGTTGACCTATCGCAAAACTAAATAAATAAAATTAAATTTGTGGAAAAAACAAGTGTTTTCTTTTAATTTATGTTTTATTAATTTAAAATAGACAATATGTTGACTAAATAAATTTCCACCAAATGCTTAACCCTCATCTATCGAGTATATTATACCCTTGATACAAACGTCCAACAAATCACTATACATTGAGTTAATTTTGGTTCCTTGATTGCCGCCGAAATATTTGTACAGCTTTGGACTCTCCCAGATCCTAGTCATACTTAAAAAAATATGTTATTTGTATCAGTTTTTCTATACTGCTGCCAAGATATTTTAAGCCAATTAACATTATTCCCTTCCTTACACCAATATTACCATTTTAGGGAATTCCTCGAACTCTGGAACAGAACAACACCTGTAAAGAAATTCTCTTAATAGGCAAAAAGACAAATAGTTTTAAAATGATCTTTATTAGCAAGCTAAACAAGAAACGAGCCCACGAGGCAGTCTGTCAATCTCTAGCTTGCTAATAATCATTTTAAAACTATTTGTCTTTTTGCCTATTAAGAGAGTTTTTTTACAGGTGTTGTTCTGTTCCAGAGTTCGAGGAATTCCCTAAAATTGTAATATTGATTTTTAATCAAAGATTTTTAAGAAAGAGGAAAAGGGCTACCATTTTCGTATGAAGTTGATAAAGCAAAGAACCATTGAGTTTATCGAAGATAATTCTGACAATTGCCAATTTGCAATAATTGCACACCTAATAAAGCAAATTAAAATTGATTACAAGCCCCATATTTTTCCGTTAAGGAATATTTACTATCACAATACGGCGACTGTATAGTCCTTTTTGAATCGAAAAAAAAATGCTCCCATAATTGTTTGCTTCGTACTTGCAAAAACATGGTATGAATAAAAAGAATCTGATCCGACGGAAGAAAGATTAATAGTCTTACGCAAAGCTGCTGCCATTATTGTGAAAGACGTTCGGGCAGAAAAGCACGAGACCTATACTTTACGGTGGTGTGGAAATGTGTTGAGTCGTTTCCGCCATGTCTTTGTGTTGAGCGAGTTCCCGGCCGTGATCTATTCGTCGTACGTACAAAAGTTGTAGCAAATTTAGTCTTCTACAACTTTTCCATTTCAACGTGTCACTTATTTTTAATAAAAATCGTCCAACAGTTAAAAAAAACGGGAAATCTCCTAATTTGTATCACTTTTTTCTTATTATTAGCAATAAATAATTATTTTACAGAAAAATTGGATAGATAAAAAAGGTAGAAAATTTAATCATCTATAAATTTGGTTATAACCAAAATGATAGAAATGCAAAATACGCCTTAAAATCGACAAAACACAAAATCCAAAATTCCGGGCACACACCATATCAAATTTTGGTCTTAAACTATGGTTTTATGTTCTACTCCATCATTTCAACCTATCTGCATCAAAACATTTTGTACTTCGTTTAATTTTGATATATGGTGAAATTTTGTCTAAAATGATCGGGCTATGACATGAAAATTAGTTGTTGACAAAAAACATAATTGAATTTCATGTGCAGTAGGGTGTTTCATTTTTCCAAAGTTGTGATTTTCATATGAAGTCGCTCACGCCCCGAGTCTAAGCGATGTAAAAGAAATATATACCAAATTTCATGAAGATTGGATAATGTTTAGAGGTTGCACATTTTGATCACTTTTTTATAAAACTAGTGGAATATGTACTTATTCGTTTTTCATGATCAATAGAAGGAAAATGGAAAGGAAAAACTAAGTCTCAGTTTTTAAAAATCCTTCTCATTTAGCCTTGCTTTGGGATAGTAAATCGGTGCCCTCAGTGGCCAATGAGAGAGGGTCTGTCAGAATTGTGTTTAATAAAGAGTTAAAGTTCTATAGTGACTCGCTAAGATTTTGAACATTATTAGCTTGGCATACTCCGTGTTGCCCTGAAATGCACTGGTGTGAGCAGATGGCAGAAGTAGTAATATGAACTGATCTGGGGTACATGACAATGTCATGGGTTGGGTATGCATACTACATCATCTAAAATATACGACTTATCTAAATGGGACGGAAAAACGTTTTTATTGTTTGCTTTCCGTTTGATATCTGTCAGATCAAAACGGTGGATCATCATTAAGCTGATGATAATGGGAATATGACTAAAATTTTAGAAATCAAACCTGCAAGGAAAAAGGAAGTGAAACTATTAAAGGGTAAAAAATAGTTTTAAATAGAAAATACATGATCAATTTGGTTACAAACCATTGTTTGGACTCCATTAAGTTAAATTATATGGAAGTGATTCTTCAACGAAACATGTGACGCTTTAAAAGTGGTAAATGATACCACAGAAATAGTAATTGCATACAAAGTTTAACAAACCAGCCAGGGACGAAAAACAAAAACAAATATTATTGATGAAAGTAGAGTATCACAAGAAAGTCTTCACCAAGCGAACAAAAAAGGGATTTCCTAGTTCAAATTTGATTAATATAAACAAAATGTTTATCCTCATCATACAAATGTTATGCTCATGGTGTAAAATTTCAATATTTTTCAATTTTGTGAATTTAGTTCTCCCAATAAAAGCGATTAACATTGTAAAATCGTTTTTTTGCCTCTTTTAGAAAAGTGATCAAAGTGTGCAACCTCTAAACATCAACCAATGTTCTTGAAATTTGGCTGAAATATCTTTTTCATCGCAAGGACTCAGGGCGTAAGCGACTTCCGCAAAGATACTACATCTTATTTTTTTCCTTACAAAATGATACACCCTAATGTGCAGGTCAAACGGAAAAAGCTTATTTCTTATTTCCATAGGAAACGTATCTTGATTTAAATTTCTAGAGTTTGGGTCATAGAAACGTAACGCAGCATACGTTTCTTTGCTTCGATGTATTTTGAAAAAAATGTTGTTGTTAAAAAAATAATATTTTGTTTGCTATAAGTATGTACAAAATATTAAAGGAGTTTGTTTATATTTGCATACCTTCCTACCTACACATATATTTCTTTTAAAAGCTTCCGGATACACAATGTTTTTGCAGTGTAGCCGTTTTGTAAACATGTGAAGCGGTTTTTAAGACTGAATTCATTTGAATTTTTTCATAACATTTTCCCTTTTAAAATATTCGCCAAACACCATTCAATTGCTTTTTTTTATTTTAATACACTTTTTTGTAAACTGTTTTCCCGTCATTTTAAGATCGTAATCTTGAAGATCCGACCATTAGAAGTGAAGTTATACGCTTTTTACTCGAACCCAGTCATTTTTTTCCACCCGGCAAACAACTTTTTTTATATAAAAGCTAATGCCGATGATAAGAGATACATAATACACAAATAATTTGATCATATAATGTGACTTTTCTTCCTACATAACATACCTATCTAGTTCACACGCACACACACACTTTCTTGCATATACTATTTTTTACCTCTCTACAACTGCACCATTGTGCTCAGCCAGCAAGCATGAATTCAGTTTGCGGAAGAAAAGAACAAAACAAAAATACAAAAAAAACAAAGCAGCTACCCACCCGTTGATTGCTCTTGAATAGCATTCCTGGAGGGAAATAATTTAAAAAAATTTATAACTTTAAAAAGTTTATATATTTATTGCTCCGCTTGTATGTTTAATTAAGAAAAGAGGTGTTACAATTTTCGTAAGAATGTTAAGTTTATCAACAAATTCTTATTATTTTAAAATATTTAACCGTTTTGAGTGTATGACTGAATATTTGGGACAAACTCTTGGAAAAAAATGACAAAAAATTAAAAAACAATAATATTCTGAAAATTTCAACAAATTAAGAAATAACAAATATCATAAAACCGTCTCATAATATAAGTAATTATTTTATGAGTTATGCGCGAAGGAACAAAATAATTCTTTCGTCTTTATATAATAGTTAAGATTAAGATTACCAAAAGCTAGCTTGCTATCCGTTGAGGAAAATGCTCAAATTCGTGACTATGGTCTTATGGTCTTAGCACGGTGACCATCCGCTCATTATAATAAAGAACAGTTTTTATACACAAGAACATAAAAATGTTCAGTATTTAAGAAATTGTTCATTACTTGTTCAGTATTATATTTAATTTTGTTATAACAAAAACCTAAACATTAAGATAACCAAAATTCCTTTGACAAAATGATAATGATAACGTGTCCTCGTTTGCTGAACGTTCCAATGGTAAATTAAAACAATGATAAAAGATTAGCACCAAGATGATGTTATACCAAATTTAACACTTTCTGACGCAGTTTTATTATAATATTTTTTTAAATTTATTTTTTTTTATAAAAAAAATCAATTTTTTTTTTTATTTTCACAAAATTTTGATTTTTTTATGTGTTAAATTTGAATAACATCTATTAGTACAATTATTCAAGAATATATTAAAAATAAGAAAAGCAATAATAATCATTCAACCGTGGTGGTAATGTTCAAGTATTTGAGGCATGTCGTACTTTGTTTTTTAATCATAACCTAAAACCTACAAGGAAAATATTTTTTTTATATTTTTTTCTGAAAGGTCTTAAGGCCAGCTATAACCGGTTGCAAGGTTACACATTATTTACTGGACATTCTGTATACATAAAATTAAAAAAAAAAAGAAAGAAAGAAGTAGGTATTAATCTTAACTAAACATTTCAACACATTTTGTGGGGTGGAATGTCGAAAAGTTAACAAGTAAAGAAAAAAAAAGAAACAAAATGTTATACCTAATGATTCATAATTTAAACTAAAATTCTGATTTCGTTGTTGAATGAATGCATAGCGCTAAGGGACCGAATTTCAATAGGTAAAATATTAAATAGATGCTACTGAAGTTGATAAATTAAGAAAGAGTTGAGTATTGTGCACTGGAATGCCAACTAGATATCTTTCACTGCTACGCAAAATGTAATTAGATCCGATATTACGATTCGAAAGGTAACTTCTTAAAAAGAAAATTTTTAATACTTTGTAAAAGTAAAGATGTTTAAGTGGGGAGTATACCAGAGCTGACAAGTAACGAAAAGCTATGCTCAAGCCGTCGTTTCCCCCACATTGTTCTTAAAATATATTTTGAGTTACTAACAAGGGTTGTAATAAGTTCTTAAAAGTACCGCCCCAACAAACTATACCATACTGTATTTTAGCGCATAATAAACAGTGTTCAAGAATTTCTCGCAACAAAGTTTTCTCAATTGAAACATAACATAAGTAGTAGACAACAAATACATTTTAAGAGCTTGAGTATGCGCTTTCCAGTTCATTTTATTACCGATTGTTAAACCAAGATACTTAAACTCAGAAACAGTTTCAATTTGGAAGCACTTAGATGAACAAGTCGCGTCCGAATCATTAGTTTGAGTAGAATTAAAGACTCAACAGGTTGTATTACTCGAATTAATTCTTTTAAATCAAGGCTATATTGAACTCAAATTGGTGCGTTAAGATCAAAAACATGTAGGTTGAAAAACATAACTTGTTTTTTTTCACTTATTACCAGTTTGTGAATTAGGAACCAATGTCTGATGAGTTCAAGGTCATGATTAATGTCTGCGATCATGTCTGTAACTGATAGACTAGAGTAAGCCCAGGCTTTATCATCAGCAAACCCAGTTACTTTTCCTTTTAAATTTGAGCTTAATATAGAATCAATATATATAGTGAGCAAAGTAGGACCCAAAACTGATCCTTGGGATACACCTATATCAATATTTCTGCTTTCACTTAATTCATCAGCTACTTCCACTATTTGTTTTCTGCTATTAAAAAAAGACGAAAACCAATCAAGCATGAAACCCCAAAATCCACATTTCTCCAATTTTCTTAACATTATAATATGGTCAAAAGTATCAAACGCTTTTGTTATGTCTACATACTAGAGAGTACAGAAAATCCTCAAAATGTTTCGTAGACATCTATTAACGAACGTTCGCAGCTTTCTAGTGCAGCACGGATTCAACATTGGATTGGAACAGTCGTAGCTTGGTCTTTAAGCTAAAAGAGTTGTTTCTCCATATTTTGGACAGCATTCCGAACGCAGCCTTTGCTTTTCTGATTCGACTGTTTACGTCCTGTCCAGTTCCGTCACCCGTAGAGACAATACTTCCAAGATATTGGAAATCCTCAACCATCTCTACCGGTTGTCCAGAAATATTTACTTGGATTGATGAGGAAGTTCCAATGCTGATCCTTTTAGTTTTTGCCGAGTTGATCTTAAGCCGTACGATTTCTGCTTCTCTCTCCATCCTTGTTGTCATTTGATGGAGCTCCATGATCCTATGAGAGAGTAAGCATACGTCGTCCGCTTAGTCTAGATGTTTGAGGTGAGATGGCAGAGTCCACTTAATTCCTCCATTTCCAGTATTGGTGATAGTATACAACCTTGCTTAACCCCACTTTGGATCTCAAGCGCCTCTGACAGCCTACCTTTGGGCAAAACGTGACATTTGGATCCTTCATATGTAGCCTTTGTAATAGCAATCAATTTATCTGGGATGCCCCTCCTGCGCAAAGCAAGCCAAATAAATTCTCTATTGACACTATCGAACGCCTTTTCAAAATCGATGAAAGGCAGGTGAAGTGGTGATCGATATTCAACGCACTGTTCGGTGGCTCAGTGGGAATAGGGTTCACTTCACTGGCGAAAACGCGGTTTAAAACCGCAGAAAAGTGTTCCCTCCACCTTTTTAGGTGATCCTCATCCGAAATTAGCCGGGATCCGTTTGTGTCTTTAACCAGGTGTTGTTTAGAGCTCTGGACACCAGTGAGCTCTTTGGTAATTCTGTAGACGGTCCTAATGTCACACCTACTAGCGGCTTCTTCAGCTTCTGTGAACTTCCCTCATCTTCATGCGGTACGTAGACTCAAGCTCAAGCAGCAGGGACTGCTGGGGTAGCTGCGATGCGAGCTTTAAGGTGTTTCCTTTCTTCGATCCTTGCCCAAGTTTCGTCGAAAAAGCCAAGCACTATTTCTTCCTTGCGCCCGGCCGACTATACTTTCAGCACCGGATATGAACACATTTTTCACAGCACACCAATGATTTTCGATGGATGTGGTTTCCGTGCTGCTGATTGCGTTCAATCCTTGTGAAAGGTGGTCCCCTAGTTGTTGGCGCACTGCGGGATCCTTTAGTCTATCTGTATTAAACTTGGGCATTCGAGTGTTTCCTTGGGATCTCCGAACTGCAGCTGTACGCAATCTTACGGTAGCAACCATCAGATGGTGGTCCCGGGCCATTCCCAGCCACCACCTCTTCTGTTACGGACGTCCTGGAGACTGCTTCTAAAACGCCGACTGATCGCGAAGTGGTCAATTTGGTTGGAAGTTGCTTGTCTGTCAGTCGACACCCAACTGACTTTGTGGCGCGTCTTATGCTCGAACATGGTCCCTCCAATAACAAGGCCGTTGGCTTTGCAGAAATCGATAAATCGTTCGCCATTGTCGTTTCGGTTACCAACACCATGTTTTCCCATGACACGCCTAAGCCCAGTGTTGTCATTGCCAACCTTGGCATTAAAGTCTCCCATCACCTTAATTATATCACTCAGCCGGTTATAAGAGGCCTCCTTCTCCTCGTCAGAAGAGAGCAAAGTTGGGGCGTAACACTGTATGATGGTGACACGACGTACTCTAGTCCGGAACCTGGCTTTCAGGATCCTGTCACCTAAAGGCTCCCAGGAAATTAAGCTTTTGAAAGCTGTTTTGGAAAGCAGCCATCTAACTTCACTTATCCCTAAGATGTCCATCCTATACCGCAAATCCTTCTCTAGTTGCAGGAATCTGGCATTCTGAGGACTTTCTTTTTCATCGTCAAGAAGCGTCTTCACATTACGAAACCAATCTTTGTCCTGGTACAATAGCCAAAAGTCGTCAACGAGTTATCCTTAATATTCCGGGGCGTAGTGTTGGTTTCGGTAGCGGGTTGATTTCAGTTACGGAGAATGCTAACCTCCGTAACCTATCCTAGAAAGCTAGGTCTTTTCGCACTTGTAATTTTAGCCTATTTATGTATATTGGGATACACAAGCACTTCATCGTGACTGATTGTTGCGCTACTGGTCCAGACCAAGTTCTGGGCAATCAATAGTTTCCCGATCAGGCACTATTCAGTCCAAGTTGAACATAGCTTTGGGATTTTTACATTCAATTTCAGATATAGTTTTTATTCACTCAAAGTTGACGTTTTCAACTTTTGATTTTCAACTCTAGAGCTAATCAACTTCCGATTTTCTCAACTCCCCGAAATAGTAGAAGTTAGCGAGAAAACTTGGGATTTTTCTTCATTCCTGTTTATTTATTCATGCTATCCACGATGAAAATATCGGTTCTCGTCCGATCACCGAAATCAAGCATCGTCGGGTACGGTTAGTACTTAGGTGGAGGACCGCATTGTAACACCGCGTGTTGCTGGCATTTTTTTGTTTTCATATTTTTTTTTTTGTCCCTTTCCCCCACAAAAAAAAACAAGAACAGGTGCCCAATTTCAATAAACAGATCACTTCAGCATTGTGTTCCATGTTATACCTATACGGAACGATTTGCTTGCCTTGTGATGTTGTAGTGGGTAGCGATTTCGCCGGACAAGTGCATACTCATGAACATGGATTTATTCATGATTTAATGCCACAGTAACAGTTCTTACGTTTCATGGAGTTGTTGTTCTTTCTTGCTCCTTATCACCTTTGTTTTTTTTACTTGGTACATGTTCGGGGTTTGCCTTTTCCTGTTTGACCCTGCATCATTCTTCTTTGTGGAAAATTTGTATTTCTTCCTCCATAATTTCATTTAAGGAAAACAAAATAGTAGAAACAAATTATAGACTAATTAATTAGTGTGTGAAAACTCACCTCTTATTGTTAGATGTTTAGATATTTATGTATGTATGTATTTTAAAAATAAAAATTGTAATCCGTTTTGTGCAGCTTTCAATTTCACTTGGTATTCTTTTGATTCCGCGCTTCACATGGAATAAAAACTGCATTCCAATTATTCGGAAAAAAATAAAAAACAACATTAATGGCATACCCTGAATATTTTATTGAACAAGGAAACACAAAATTCTTGTCCCAAATATTTTGAATATCCAAAATGAATAAAGAAACATTTTCGCACTGAAATGCTAAATTATTCTAATACAAACCGAAGGATGAAAATGACTTCTTGTGTGTCATGTGTCACAAATATCCCAAGGATATTTTAGAATCAACTTTTGAATTTCAACTCTGGAGTTCAGATTCAAAGCATTGAATAAAAGTATTTTTCAACTTTCAGTTCAAATACGGATTTGAAGTCAACTTGTAAGTTGGCCAACTTTGGAGTTTTCAGCAAGTTGAGCAATAGTGAATAAATTGGCTCTTTGTTTGGTTAAACAGTTTTTCTTGTAACTTTTAGTTTAGTTAAAAGAAAATTTGAAATTCTATGGACTTTTAGTTTAGTTAAAACAAATTAAGGGTTCTATTGACTTTAAGTTTAGTTAAAACAAAATTATGATTCTATTAACTTTAAAAAAAATTTAAAAGGACTTTTAGATTAGTTAAATCGGAATTTCTGAGCATAATAATTGGTATTTGCATTTCATTATGTTTAGCGATACAAACAATTAAAAACATAATTGATTATAAAAGCTTTCACTGATGATTCTTGACCTAGAATACGGCAGCCCTTCTTTACAATATTTGTACAAACGTAGCCAATCTTGCCCATTTAAATAGATAGCCACTTCCTCCCATTGCAAGGTATTTTTTCCGAAGAAAGACCGCCTTATCTCCTTCAGAACTGGGCAAACCAATGAAATGTTTCAAATCTTCCTTCTCACGTAGATTGAAAAGTGTACAAATGTCAGTTTCTTCATTTTGATGAGGCTTCTAGTTCAGCTTCACCATTTCTCCTCTTATTTTGAAAATAGTTGAAATTATGTTTCTACTGTAAGAGCTGTTGAAATAATTTTTCTCATTGAGATTCAGGTTACATCTTGAATAATAATGTCTCGTAGTTGATGATCGTGCTTTTTCAATGAATGCGTATCTTTCATTCCATACAGAGATTTTTTCCAATCGGCCGCATTAATATTAGACAAATTTAAAACAATCCCACAGTTCGCTGCTACCAGCTTCCAATCCTTTATGAAAAGCGTCTTTTGTCTCACTGCTAGTTGCAATATCTTCTTCGGAAGTCTATTATCATCCATATGCAACACCCTTAAAATTTAATCCGCATTGAGCTTTAATGTCGAAATAAACATGGTTGGAAGCCCGGTTTCCAAGTAATACATATACTTAGGAGTATTGTTAGGCAAAAAGAAGATTTTTCTCAACAAAAAAAAAAAGACGAAGCAGATATTCCACCAGCTCGAATTTTTGCACTCCCCACACCTGTGCTGCATAAAACAATATAGATTTAGCCGTTGCATTGAACACTTTATGCTTCGTACTGAGGCTATTGTTAAAGATTTTTTTCCAATTTGCACATATTGCAGATTTGGCTTTATTTAATTTAGTTTTAAGATGTTTCTCCAGCTTTATATTGTATGTGAATTCCACTCCCAAATAAGTATATGATTTAACTACCTCCAGGTTCCTTCCCTCGTATTTCCAGTGTTCTTCTCTTGCCGTTCTTCCAGAGCCCTTTTTAAAAACCATAACTTTAGATTTAGGGGTGTTGACCGTTAAGTTCCATGTATGGCAATAATAAGCTAGCCTATTTATCATTAGCTGCTTGTAACTGACTTTTATTTTAAGTATTATTACATACATTCAAAAAAATTATTAAAACATCATATTGATTACGCATTTTTTGGAGAAAATTGACCCAAAATCAAAAAATTAGCATGTGCAGGAAAAATGGAACAGGCCAAAAACTGAATATCTTAAGACTGAGAAAAGATATAAAATTTATTTAAACGCAGTTACAAAGGCTGGTATTCTTCTAAAAATAAAAGCCTAAACGAAGTTTCTATCATTATTACGAACAGCGCAATTACCGTTAACATGGGTCAGGGTACACGAAAATAAGACTTTGTTTAAATCCCCGATAAATGATATCAAAATTGGAGATAAGCCCTTACTGTATAACAATTTTTGTCTTAGAATATACTCAAAAATCATGCCCTAAAATACTATTGACGAATTAAGGGACACCCTGTATATATATAAGCCGATGTTTGTTGATACATTTTCTCAATAATACGGAAGAAAATCGTGGTGATTTTCTATTTACGGTATCGAACGCAGCCTTAAAATCCACAAAAAAAAGCATACATTTTTTATTTTGACTCATTTTCCATTGAGCAAGTGACTGTAGTATAAAACTGATATCTATAGTAGAATATCCTTTACGAAATCCGCTTTGAAACTCACTTATCTCTTTCTCCTCGTGAACCCAGCTGCTAAGCCTTACGTATAGTATAGAGGTGAAAATATTAAGTGCTGCATTTAGGAATGATATTCCCCGATAGTTTGCTGGATCATTCGGATGTCCCTTCTTAAAAATTGGCATTATCAGCGCTTCATAAAAGTATTCCGGGTACGTTCCAAATTTAAATATTATATTCAAGGTAACTATCTGTTAATTTTTCCTTAAAGATATTTGAGCTATATTTATAGAACTCAGCTGGAATTTCATTTGTTTGGAATTCTGTTGCTTTTCCTTCCTTGATATTATTCAAAGCAAAATCTACTTCATTCTGCGATATTGGTGAGTCCAATTTCTGTATCCAGATAAATGGCTTGGCGAAACTCCAAGACAATTCGTGTGACGCACTTAGTAACGAGTTGAAGTGTATTCGTAAGGATTCTAATGGAATTAAGGCTGTATCCTTTCCATTGTTGTTACAATTGATTTTTCTTGTTATGCTCCAGAGCTCTGCAGAATCTCTACTTTGACTCAAAACAATAGCCAATTTTTCTTCATGTAACCTCTTTTTTTCTTTGCACATGATTTTATATTGTGTATTTAATTCAAGGTAATCTTTTTTAATATATCTTGTAAGATTCAACATTGCAAATGACTTTTTTCTTAGTTTTTCACAAGCTAAATCATACCACTCATTCTTTTTCTTAATGCTTTTACTTTTTGCCATTGAGTTTGCTGCTTCATATATTGCTTTTTCTAAGTCAGATATTGGTACATACATAGTGGCTTAAACTTAGCTTAAAACTCATGTTTTGAAGACATTTTCCATTTTAAAATTGTATTTATAGGTTGTTTGCTTAATGGAGGGTCTGCCTGTTCGTCACTTCCAATCGTTATAGTTATTGGAAGATGCTCAGAATATATGACTTCTCCGACCTCGAAGTCTTTGAAAATGGAGCACCAGTCTCCATCAATAAGACCGTACTCAATCGCAGAACTGCCCTGCTTCCCAATAAAAGTCCAAGTTATGTCCCTCTTATATACACTCCAATTCATTCGTTTAGATACAGATTTTTTTCAATAAACTTTTAACGATTTCTCCATAACCTTTTATAATTATGACAAATCTAATTATAGAATTTATTAAGTGAAATATAGGGATTAAGATCCAGGAAGAATTTTTAATCCTTCTAAAAAATTGGTAGTCTTATGGCTCAATGAACGAGGTGAATCTCTTTTTGATTTTATTATTGAAAATAACCTGACGGTCTGCAACAGAGGTAGCACTCCCACCTTTGTATTTCCGAGCTCGGATAATCATGAAGGCTGAGAGGACGTACTGGATGTTACGATCGTAAATAACAAAATGAATCTAATAGTAGAAAACTGGACCGAAAATAAATCCCTTTATAGAAATCCCAAAAGAATAGACTGGAAGAAATTCAGTCAAGTTTTAAAATCTTAACTGGGCAATATACCGAACCTAAGTCCAGACTCGGTGATAGATCTTGAGTCAAAGGTGAAATCCTTTGAGGCATCAAACACTACCCCTTTGGTGGAATGAAGACCTATCAAATCTAAGGAAAATGCCTAGAACAATCTTTAATATCTGCCACAAACATAAGTTTTATCAACCCTATAAAGACTGTCTCAAGGTTTACAAGCGAGCTCTCGCATCAGCCAAGCAATAAGGCTGGAGAGATATCTGTCAGTCAATTGAAAATATAAAAGATTCCACAGGGCTCGGTAAAATTCTATCTAAGGAACATTGCAATCCATCATTCTTGAAAAAGCCTGATGGTTGGTTCCTGGACAGTCTCTTCAGCTGAGTCTTTGGAGCTATTAATGACGACACACTTCCCGGGCTGCGAGAACAGTAGGTTAGCGACGCTGGAACCTTGGGACATGTCTTCAGCTCGAGTAGAGCATATCAATACCGTTATAACAAAAGAAAAAATTAATACGTTTTCTCCGTATAAGTCTCCAGGCCTGGACGGCATACTGCCAATTATGCTCCAGAAACTGCAAGAGATCAGTTCCCTGGCTGGAAAGAATTTTTAAAGGATGTTTATCTCTTAACTATGTTCCCGAGTCCTGGAGACATGTAAGATTGGTTTTTATCCCGAAAGTCGGTAGGCGGGGGCATGAATCTGCGAAGGATTTCCGTCCAATTAGTCTAAACTCTTTTGTGCTTAAAACCTAAGAGCGCATCCTCGACATCCATATTAGAGACATCCTGGATAGATGTCCACTTGAAAACTCTCAAAACGCATACCTTAAAGGCAAATCTACTGAAACGGCCCTGCATGAGGTAGTGCGCACCATTGAGAAAACTATAAACTATAAAGAATATACTCTTGCCACTTTCTTAGATGTTGAAGGGGCTTTCAACAACGTGCTTACTGAATCCATTCTAGAGTCTTTAGTTGATTTTGCTGTAGAAGACTACATAAGGGAATGGATAATATCCATGCTCAGAGACAGACGGATTCAAGCTACGTTAGGTAATACAAATTCGACCAAACATGTTAGTAGAGGTTCACCCCAGGGTTTAGTTCTGTCCCATTTTCTATGGCTTTTAGTCATGGATAAATTTCTTGTTAAGTTTGAAAGATGTGGAGTAAAGGCGGTGGCATATGCTGATGATTTGGTGATTTTAGTGTCAGGGAAGTTTACTCCTGTGTTACGTGAGATCACGGAAATGGCCTTAGGGAAGGTCAGCAACTGGGCCATGAACTGTGGACTATGAGTTAACCAAAGCAAAACTGAACTGATGCTATTAACTACCAAGACTAAGATACACCCCTTCACTCTACCCCGACTCAACGGCTAAACACTCTCACTCTCCTCTAAAGCTAAATATTTAGGTGTTATTCTCGACCCCAAACTAAATTGGAAGTTGAACATTGAAGAAAGGTTCAAGAAGGCCTGCATAGCATCCTACGCCTGTAGTAAAACTTTTGGTAAATAGTGGGGCTTTAGTCGAAGATGATCCTGTGAACGTACACAGCCGTTGTACGACCGAGCACATACGTTTCGATTTTATGGTGGCCTGCACTTAACAAAAAATATAACATTGATAGACTTAGGAAGGTTCAAAGACCTGCTAGCATTGGCAGGACAGGGGCTATAAGATCCTGCACGACTGATGCCTTAATTGTTTTTTTGCACCTTCTTCCACTTGATTTACATATTAAATATCTAGTATCTTGCAGCGCTTTAAGAATTAAAGAATCAAACTCTGTTTGCCAAGCCCTATGGTCACAGCAATATCACAGACTTGATTCCATTGGAAATGTTTTCGACTTCCACTGACTACTGCACCCCTACAATGAGTATCAGTAAGGATTTCAAAGTTAGATTTCCATCCCGGAAGGATTGGAATGATAACGTGCGTCGTGACGAAAGATTTCGACACAACTATCTTTATTGATGGCTCAAAGATGGATTGTGGCGTTGGTGCAGGAATCTTCTCTGAGTCTCTAAATGTATCTAGGTCCTATCGGCTACCTGACCTTGCTAGCGTCTTTCAAGCTGAATTGCTGGCAATCAGGGAAGCTTGCAAGTTACTAAAAGCAGATCCAAACCAGAACCGTAATGCAGCTATTATTACAGACAGATTACAGCGGCTGTTAAAGCCATTAATTCAGCTACATCATCCTCCAAACTAGTCCAGCAATGCCGGAATGAGCTTGCGGGTCTGAACACTGACCTCAATGTCACACTTATCTGGGTCCCGGGTCACAGTGGCATTGAGGGAAATGAACGGGCTGACGAGCTGGCCAGGCAAGGCTCAGCCCTTCATGGCTCACTTGCGGAAAGAGTCAACATTCCGCTTGGAGTTATGAAGGGCAACATTCTCTCAATTTATCTTACTAAAGCAAACCGTAGGTGGAGCAGTTTATCAAACTGTATTATATCTAGGAAGATTTGGCCCACCTATGACAAGAACCAAACAATTGATCTAATACGCAGACCCAGGCAAGACATAGCCAGGGTAGTTGCAACCTGTAGCGTACACTGGCCAATAGGAGAGCATGCAGCGAAGATGGGCATACCTCACAATACTCACTGTCGGAGCTGTGAGGACCAGCAGGAAAAGGAAACAGTAGTTCATTTCCTCTGCAAATGCCCTGCTCTGGCCAAAGCTAGAAAACAGTCACTCGGAAGAGCATTCTTTGACGACATTAACGAACTTTCTGTAATGAAGATCAAAGACTTGATTTCTTTTCTCAACGCGACGAAATGGCTCTAGGACAAATTTCGGCTACTTGTGCATTATACCTTCCGTCGATTCCCTATGATGACAAGATAGTGGACTAGGGTTCTGGTGGGGGTTTGTGGTGCACAGCGGCCGGATGATCATCCAAACAGACCAGTGGACGCTCCAGTACCAGCCAACGCACTGCCTAGTGGGCTAACTGTGGATGGTGCGGGTGCGGGTGCTGATCTGGTTGAGTGAGTGATTCACTTTCTGATGATTGTGCTAAAAGCTACAACAAAATCCTATTCTAAACTAAATAAAAAGGGACGTTATCCTGAGGATATGCCCATATTTTCTCTCTTCAATTCCATCCACATGTTCAAACGAGTTATGGTATCAAAACGGCGCACTTCAGCGTAATTGGGCTATGGGCTAGACTGCCCGTGGCCGCCATTTCTACCAACCTACCTACCTATGGCTCTTGGAACAATTTTAGTAAAAAAAATCGACCTTTTTTTGTGTTATTCGTTTAAATACACCTTGAAAAACAACCTAGTAGCTCATAAAATCGTTAAAAATAGTATGCACAAAATCAAATAATAAACATTAAAAGACATTTTCTCATGAATTTAACAACTTTGCCAAAAGGAAGTGTTCTAACCAAAGAGAAAAATGCTCAAATTCGAGACTATCAGGACAATGGTCATAGCAGTCGCTGGAAGGTCACATTATTGGAACAAGTATGCAGCTACCTTCGATATAGGGAAAACATTGAAAAAACAAAAAACCGCTAGCGAACATGACCTCAACACCTCAAGAAAGACAACGCATACTCCGAAAAGCCTCAAATTCAACATTATCAGTTAGCAAAATCAATGGTAAAACCGTAGTTAAAGCCACCAAAAATGGTTTTTATCAGATCATCCGGGAAGCCACACATTTTAATCATCTGAAAACTAAAAAAGATCCACCGAAATAAGGCTGGTACAGATCTCATACGTGAGCTTTTAAAGTTGATATAAACTGGGTATTAATAGCATACTGCGCGTCATACCATTAAATGGAACCCTTCTTATGTCTACTACCCAAGCTTATTTTTTATTTTCTCATGTCATGTTAATAAAAGATATACCCAATGGGAATATCCAAATTGAAATTATTTTTTTTTAGTAAGACCCACCTAATGCCATTATCTTTCACACCGTATTTTGTATTAAAACCAATTTTAAATCAATTTTAAAAGTTCACGTATGAGATCAGTACCAGCCTGATTTCGACGTATCTTTTTTTAAAATGTGTGGCTTCCCGAACAATCTGATAAAAAACATTTTTGGTGGCTTTAACTACGGTTTTACCATTGATCTGATAGTATCGAATGTGAGCATTTTTCTCTTCGGTTAGAACACTTCCTTTTGGCAAAGTTGTTAAATTCATGAGAAAATGTCTTTTAATGTTAATGAGGTACTAGGTTGTTTTTCAAGGTGTATTTAAACGAATGACAGGAAAAATTGGTCGATTTTTTCACTAAAATTGTTCAAAGAGCCATGACTAACAATTTTTTAGAAGGATTAAAAATTCTTCCTGGATCTTAATCCCCATATTTCACTTAATAAATTCTATAATTAGATTTGTCATAATTATAAAAGGTTATGGAGAAATCGTTAAAAGTTTATTGAAAAAAATCTGTATTTAAACGAGTGAATTGGAGTGTATAAGCAAAGGAGATAATCACAATAAAAAACTAGGCAAAAATACACCATGGCAGAAGCCATAAAAATTCACAACCAACAAATATCTATAAATAATCCTACGTTAACAGAATCATTTGCCCAGCAATTGAGAAAAACAAATAATCCATCACATCCTCCACAAACTGTACAATCTGTACAATCTTCCAAGCCAAGCTTGCCTCTTTCTACTCCACCAAATCCCTCCACATCGCACCAAAACAAATGTTGGGACAAACCAAATATATTAAATAAAACAGAAGATCAGTGTTACCTTTAGAGTTTTATTAGAAAGACTAGAACAGTTTTGATTTGCTTTTGCTGCTTTTATAGTGGCAACTGATGATTGTGTTAGTGTAGTTTAAATAACATTGTATGAACAAATATAAATGCAAAATCTTTTAAACCTTCCCTCAAACTGGCAACCAACAATTTTCAAATTTGTAATTATTTAATTCAAAAAACTTTAATTTAATTATGTAGAAAGTAAATGATAAATTTAAATGAGCAACAAAAAAAAACTTCATAATATTTTATTTACTCTATGATTTTAATCCTAACCTATGAGTGAACTCTTGATGCTTAACTTTCTTTAAATTCTTCGTCAATACATCAGCAGTATTCCTGTGTGCGCCTATCGACAGGAATGGAAGGGACCTACAATTTTATGCCGAATCCGAACGGCTAGACGAGAAGCACTTATTCGTGACAAGTGATACCCTTGGAGGATTTGTCAATAGCCTCTTTTTTTCCACATGCGGATTTGTATTAAATTGAGCAAACTTGCAGACATAATGCATTATGTCTATCATCCTATCAATGACTGGTACTGCTTCTGGTCCATCTTCTTGCAAGGCTAAGGTCGTCTCTCGCTCCACTGAGAGACGAAGTTTTCATTGGCCCACAGACATCGCTATGAACCACATCTAAGACCCTCGTGCTCGATTTACCTAGGCATTTAGGGAACGTTTGTGCACTTATCTTGCCTTTTAAGCACACATCACAATCGAAATCTTCAACCTTTTTCACTTCCATTCCACAAACCATATTTTTCCTGCATAATAACTCTAAGCTGCTTATATTTAAATGGCCATAACGCCGATGCCACTCTAAAAGATAATCATTTACTAAAAACACCTTATTTTGCGTCATTTCATGTACAAATAAATCACCACTTCTTTTCAACTGCATAAATTGTTTACCACTATTTGATTTCACACGAGCCATTTCTTTACTGAATTCTACTATGAAGTTACTCTCCGATATTTTTGTCACTGACAAAAAATTAGTTTTGAGTTGGGGAACATACAACACATTGTGCAAATATATTTTACTGGTTTCCGTCTCCACACAAATTTGACCTATCCCTTCAGAAAAAATGTATTTGCTTCCCGCAAGCTCAATCTTCTCTTTATGCTCTTCTATATGATTAAAGTAAGATTTGTCACAACACATGTGACAAGTTGAACCACTGTCTAATATCCAAACGGAACTATTGAGATGTGTGTAGCTGTATTTGGAGAGGTTTAGAAAAGCACAGTTTATATTTTGCTTAACTGCACTATTACTACACGAAGCAGCATAATGCCCTCTCTTTTGGCTTTTATAACATTTGCCTTTTGGTTTCTTTCTATTGTGTTGAGTTTGTGGTTGATTTCTTTCGTTGCCTGCAAGTGACAAAGCCCGTTGCTTATTTGCAAAAAATGCTGTCTCATGATGGTCGTCATTCTTTTTATCACTCTCTCTACGTTTTTCTTCGATTAATTTTGTCTTGAGTGCCTTTGTGCTTGGCAAACTATCCCTCGATTCGATAGCAACGATAACATTTTCGTAGCTTTTTGGTAAACCCGAAAGCAAAATAATTGCAAGCAGTTCATCGTTGAATTTAAGATCTAGCTCTGCAAGTTTTTTCAAAAAATCGAAAAACTTGTTTAGATGCTCACTCAAAGATGTTTCTTCACACATTTTTAGATTTATAAGTGATTTGAATGATGATTGTGTTAGTGTAGTTCAAATAACATTGTATGAACAAATATAAATGCAAAATCTTACAATAAAAACAACCAAAATACAATTTTAACATCATACACAAAAACAAATGATCAATTTGATCTAACTTATCTTTTAAATCTACAGAAAAAACAATTCCAAACACCAACACCATCACTAAACCATCTATCACAGGTATAAATACTACCTCTTCTCTCCCTCAAACAACTCAAAATCCCTTAAATATAAATACTACAACAAATAACCATCTCTCTATCACACCAACGAACAACCATCTCTCTAAACTCTCCCTCGAACGTCCTATATCAACTGTTACTGTTACCCAAACGCTTTTGGTTAACAACAACTATTATATAAAAAACCCTGAATTGAATGATGTCACAATTGAATAAAAGTAATGGTACCCCATGAAATGACTCAGCGATTCGGAGATTGAATAATTCGGGCTCCTTAGTGAGCCCAGATTCTTTAATGTCCGGAGCGCAGAGTCAATGCCCTGAACAACTGATTTTAAACAACCCAAATCTTTTACAAAATATAACAAACAACACACTAACAAATCAAAACCGAAACGATAGCGCCCCCACTTCGCTTACTTCAGGTAAAACAAGTTCGTGGAAACGACCTCACTCTGACATTGCCCTTTGTATTCTTCAATGGAATATGAAGGGGTTCTTTAATAATCTTGATGAACTCAAGATAATAATTAAAGAATACAACCCTGCAATTGTATCTCTTCAAGAGACGCCCTTTCAATCTCCACACATATTAAAGTTAATTTTTTTTTTGTAGAAAAGTTTTATTTTTTTTTTGTGAGAAAGTTAGGTATTTTTTTTGTTAAAAAGTTAATTTTTTTTTCTGCAAAACAGTATTTTTGCCACACATATTAAAGTTAATTTTTTTTTGCAAAAAAGTTAATTTTTTTTTGTAAAAAAGTTAATTTTTTTTGTATATAAAAGTTAATTTTTTTGTAAGAAAGTTAATTTTTTTTTTGCAAAAAAGTTAATTTTTTTGTTGTAAAAATTTTTTTTTTTTTTTTTTTGTAAAAAAAAGTTGATTTTTTTTTTTTGTTAAAAAGTTAATTTTTTTATTTGCAAAAAATTTATTATTGCTTTTAATTAAGTTAATTTATTTTTTGGTAAAAAAGATATTTTTTTTTTGTAAAAAAGTATTATGATATTTAAGGTTAGAGCGCACACAATTGCAGCGGAACTACACTTCACGACGCGACGCGGCAAAATATGATTCGTATGAAATTTTATGAGCTATAATGCACTAAGCGGTTACTGAACTTCATAAAATTTCATACAAATTATTGTGAATCGCAGTTCCTCTGCAGTGCATTTCCACCAAGGTCTAACCTTTGTATATCAAAAATTATCAAAAACAAACATTTAAACAACACGGAACATTTTTAGTTATTTTTTTCAAATGCTTGAACAGAATAAAAAAGTTGGTTATTTTCTGTAAAAAATTTTGGTCCTCGTAAGCTTCCTATTAAATCTCCCAAGCGATAATACACCACCTATAGGCGTAGACCATCGTGACAAAAATCGACTCATTAATAGTAGTATGTCACTGATAAATTTACCGAAACTATTCAATGCACACACCATGAATTAAGAGTTGTGCTTGTTTATAATAAAAGTAAAGTATTTGAAGTGAAATAAAGGTGTTTTATTTTTGTAAAGTAATTGTTGTTCAGTTTGAATAAAAGAAAAAAGTTTTATTGGCGAATCCTTGGCAAAATATTACATTGGTGTCAGAAAAAGTGGAATAAAACTTATTTAATTTGTGCATTCAGATAATTAATGGTGAAGATTGATAAAGTGTAAAATAAAAAAAAGGTGCTTGTGAAAAGTGACATATAAAAATATTACAATAGAAACAAAATGGGTAAAATTGTGAATGCATTAAATTGTGTTGAACTTAAAGCAGAACTAAACAGACAAGGTCTTCCTACTGCTGGAACGAAGAATGATTTCATTATCCGTCTGCATGAAGATTTAAGTCAACACGGTGAAAATCCAGACACGGTTCTATTTGAAATTGAAATGTCGGAAGAGAAAAGTAAGTACAAGCTAAGACATGACCAATATGATGGCTCAGCTGCTTGCGCGGTTTGAAGAACAACGAAATCAGCAGAAGAATGAACAAAAGAATCTTCTCGAGTGGTTAGAAGAACAACGCAGCGAACAAAAGAATCTTCTAGAGGAACAGCTAAGTGAAGAAAAGAATCTGCTCGAAAAACAAAAAAAGAATCTTCTCGAACGGTTCGAAGAACAGAAACACATCCTCGAAGGTAAACTAGATTTATTCGTGAAAAAGTTTATTGCCCTTGACGAACGTGTTGAAAAACAGTTTTCGTCAGTGGAAGCAAAATTCGAGAAGATCGAAGATAACATTGAGAGAATTACCAAGGAAGTGGACAGAGTTCGAAAAATACAGGTTCGAGAAGGTTCTAGCGACTGTCAAAAGAAAAAGGAAATGCATCCACCAACCTTTGATAGACAAACCTCTTGATCAATCTTCAAGAAGCAGTTTGAGGCAGCAGCATCGACAAATGGCTGGGATGATGAAGACAAGTTTATTGCCCTGACGCTGGCCCTTAGAGGTTCTGCTGCTGAATAATTGCGTACCATACCAGCAGACCAAAACGCAACTTCAGTGCTCTTGTTCGTGCCATTGCCGCTTTGGTGATGGCCATATGCAAGAAGTCTTCCGCGTTCAACTCAATACCAGAGTCCGGAAAAGAGGGGAAAGTCTGCAACAACTCCAAGCAGACATTGAACGGTTGGTGCATCTAGCATACCCGACTGAAATTACAAACCAGTTAGCAACAGAGGCTTTTGTCCGTGCAGTGTCCGACCTCAATCTTGAGCGAGCAATTCGAACAGCTGGAAAGCGCACTCCTTCTGAAGCATTAGCCTTCGCGCTCACTATGGAAGCATCAGAACAGGCTTCTTTAGGAATTCATCGGGTAAGAGAACTGGAAGTTGAGGAATGTTCTTGCCAGAGAGCTGAATTCCAAAGAAGGCAGCGGGAAGGACCTGCTCGATGCTGGAATTGCAACAAAACCGGACATCTCTAGCGCCAGTGCAGATTGCCACCAAGGAGAGTCACCTGTCAACATTGTGGAAGCAAAAATAATACCTGCCAACAGGTAAGCAATAACATCAACGCTCCTGCTTGCCCTGTTTACCAGCCGGTAAACGAGTAAGAACCAGCTTCGAGGGGCAGAAGCTGGTTTCTGGTATCGATGGCCCCAGAAGCACCATCCAAGTCTCGCAGACTAAACGAAACAATAAAAGTCTGACAGTGGACGCAACATTAAATGGCAAGAAACACGTGGCTACAATTGACACCGGTGCCACAGCCTCCATTGTAAGAAAAGACTTGGTCAAGATGACATGGCTACATAACACCAATAGCTACCGTCTGAAAACTGCGACAGGTGAGGTATATGGTATATGGTGAAGTTCGTCTGAAGATCTGTTTGGCAGAACTAGAGTTTTCGGATCTATTTTTGGTAGCAGATATATGTGATGAGTGCATAATTGGAATCGACTTTATGAAAGAGCACGGAGTGATTCTGGATATCGGTAAGTAAGTGTTGAAGTACAAAAATGTAGAGATTCCTAAGGTTTATGGCAACGAAAACTCATCAACTCTAAGAACCGTCATCAAAAAAAGACATGTGCTTGCCTCCATCTTCGGAAGCGTTTGTTTGGACGAAAATAGAGGGCGATCTAGGTAGCCATCGATACCTCATGGTGGAACCAGAGTCTGTGCAGTCTTCCCAAAGTCATCTTATGGAAGACTCTTGTGGAACCAAAGAACAACATGGTACCCGTACGGATACTGAACATCAAACCGTACGAAGTCAAGCTCAGGAAAGGAGAAATAATTGGAAAATCCGAATCTGTGTCTGCAATAACCAATCACAGAAATGAACACAGACAAATTTATGGACCCCGAAAAATTCAGCTCCATGAAAGCCAAAACTCTGAAGCCATCCAATCTAAGTCAACATCAGCTTAGAGTTGCTGGAAGTCTTCTTCATGAGTACGCTAATATATTTTCTTCACCGAGTGGGCAGTATGGTCGAACATAATTGGTACAGCATCGTATCGACACAGGAGACGCAAGACCGTTTCGACAACCAGCAAGACGTCTCCCACTAGCCAAACAAGCCGAAGTTGAAGACATGATATCGACAATGAAGAAAGATGTGCTAATTGAAAATTCCAAAAGCCCTTGTGCATCAACAGTAGTTCTTGTCAAAAAGAAGGATGGAAGTACCCGATTTTGTGTGGACTACCGTAGGCTGAACGATGTGACAAAAAAAGACAGCTAACCTTTGCCCAGAATCAGCGATACTTTGGATGCCATGGAATGAGCTCAATGGTTCTCGACGCTTGACTTCAAGAGTGGCTACTGGCAGGTAGAAATCCATCCAGAAGATCGCGAGAAGACAGCTTTCTCTACAGAAAATGGACTGTGGCAGTTTAAAATTATGCCATTCGGACTGTGCAACGCTCCGGCAACATTTGAGCGTCTGATGGAGTGTGTTCTACAAAGACTTACCTGGAAATCATGCCTTGTATATTTGGACGATGTCATCGTTTATGGGAAAACAGAGGCTTCGAGAAGCACACTTAAAATTAAATCCAGAGAAATGTGCGCTTTTCAAGATCGAAGTTAAATACTTGGGACACATCATCTAATCCCAATGAGTAAAGACTGATCCTGAAAAACTTGACACTGTGAAGAATTGGCCAACACCACAGGATAAACACCAACTGCGTAGCTTTCTTGGTCTAGCCACATATCGGCGCTTTGTGAAGGACTTCGCTGGAATCGCTAAGAGCTTGCATCAACTTACTGAAAAGGGGAAGCTGTTCAAATGGTCAGGTGAGTGCGAGAAAATTTTTCACGAACTCAAGCTACGTTTGTGTAATGCTCCTGTGCTGACCTTTCCGACTCCTGGAAAACATTTCATCATCGACGCCGATGCCAATAACGTTGGAATTGAAGCTGTACTATCGCAAGTCCATAACGGAGTAGAAAAAGTCGTCGCCTACTACAGTAAGGTACTCTCGAGACCAGAGCGCAATTATTGCGTCACCAAAAGGGACCTTCTAGCTCTGATTTTGGCAACAAAGCACTTCCATAAGTACATCTATGGGCAGAACTTCCTCCTTCGAATAAATCATGGTGCGCTTAATTGGCTTCTGAACTTCAAAAAGTAGCTAGGTGGATCGGGAGACTTCAGTCATACGACTACCAAATTCAACATCGGAAATGAAAGCTGGACTCAAACGCAGATGCATTGTCTCGGCGACCGTGTAAACAGGATTGTAAGCATAGCACGCGTCAAAAAGAAAAGGAAACCGTTGCCATCCAGCGAATAAGAGCCGATCCCATTTACAAGAAGACACAGATAGATTCTTGCTTGGAAGGAGCACGAAGAAAAATCAGAATGGGGTGACGTCTCCGATAGAAGTCCAGCTCTCAAAGCATATTGGACTCTCTTCATGTGCAAGAAGGAGTATTAAGGCGTAATGAGAGTCAGCAGATGGCAAATCTTATGTGATGCAGTTGATAGTGCCTAAGTCGAAGGTTAATGACGTTCTTCGAGAGCTGCATGATGGAGCATCTGGAGCTCAACGGTTCTACTGGCTATATGCAAGAGTGGATGTCGAAAAGTGGTGCAGAAAATGTGATACTTGTGCTGCTACCAAGGTAGAAAGCTTCAAAGTAAAATGCAGCAGTACAATGTGGGCACACCTTTCGAGAATGGTCGAACGATTCAACAGGACGCTTAAGAAACATCTGTCCAAGATTGTAGGTGACTACCAACGCGACTGGGACCGCCATATTCCATTGTTTTTGATGACCTATCGAAGTGCGGTTCATAGTTCAACAGGACATACACCATCGGAGATCCTGTTTGGCACAACAGTAGGGGCTGCCTAGTGAAGTAAAATTTGGATGCCGTTTTATGGAACTGGAAAGGCCAGATGAATATGTGGATAACCTGAAAGAAAGACTCATTGACATTCATCAACGGACAAGGAAAACCATAAAAACAACCAGTGATAGGATGAAAACACAGTACGACGCACAGTGGTGCGAGAGCGGAAAAAAGTCTTTTGAAAAAGTCATATCTATCCTTTTAAACTTTATGTTTAAGTACTCTTAGATAACCCAAGCGTATGATTTAAAAGTATTTTTTAAGATATATATTGTATGTTCTGATTTACAAGCCCTCAAAGTTGAAAAATAATTTTACTCAAATCGCGAACCGTATTTTCAACAAATTTTGAGATGTTTTTTCCGAAGTTCCTTTAAATATTTTCCCTAGCTTCTTAAATAATTTAATTGATCTATTTTCGATTATCTAAAAAAAAAATATTGATTGTTTATAAAAGATACCTTCTAAAAGTAGCCTGAAGCTTTAGTACTAAGAAAAAATGCTTTTTTTTAAAACTTTTTGATTTAAAAAAAAAGCGCCAAAAGATACCAAGAACGTAAGTATGCCAGAATATGATCCATATATTCATGTTAAAGCACAGGTACGTGCAGATGTGGAAGTTATGTTCAAAAATGTCTCACTGAATCGGATTTCAAAAAACTCCGTCTTGACGGTAGTGTTTACCAAAAAGTTTGATTTCTTCGGTATTAATTGTCAGAATGAACTGGTTAAGCCCATTATTTTAAGAAAAAATGTTAAACTTTATTTTAAAAATAAAACAAAATTAATACATTGACCCAGGTCTGAGAATTTCAATTTTTGCGAAACCATTTATTTCTGCCTGGAAAATTTTTCAACTTTCTACTCAATTTTCTTGAAAACAACAAACGAAAAATAATATAGTTTTATGAAATTTTGAATTATATGACAGAGCTTAATACAAAATAAAGAAAAGGATTAGGGATAATCCTTTAATTTTTTTTTTTCAATTTTTCGCTAAAAGTAGGGCAGGTAAATATAAAAAAGGTGTTCTTTTAAAGTTTTATTGCTTTGTTTTTGTTGTGTATTGGGTAATTTTGTATTACCTGTAAGGATAATGGCTTATTAGAATGAAATCTCTTACTTAAATCTATATATAAAAAGGAATAATGAAAAAAATTCAGTATTGAGTTATTGAGCATTTGTGCAAGGTGTGTAAGAAAAATTTTAACTCTTTGATCAACCAATAAGTGAAAGTGAAGTGAAATATGTATAATACCAAACATATATAGTGAATTCAATACATTAAAATGGATTCAATCGAAATTCCTTATTCGGTGTTGTGTAGTGAACTTATTACTACTAATGGTCATGACGCTTAAAATCTTCGATCATATTTTGAGAGGGAATACCCCAACTTGTTTTCTGAGCAAATAGAAACTGTGATATCAGAATTAAAGAAACGTTTTATGTCTCATTTTTAAGTCATTTTGAAAAAAAAAAATACACTCATTGGCTCGAAGGAGTTTTCGAAGTAAACTAACCCAAAGTGTATTGCCCGAAACGTCAACTAATATGGGAAAACCACGAAAGAGTTTTGACGAATGCTGTTATCGAGGTAAAAGGTATAAGAGGGACGAAATTAGAAATATGTTTCCTCAAGAAGAGATAAACTATGCAGCAACATCAGAGATCTTTTCCTGTTCACAATTTGATCCGGATAAGGCTCCTGCATTATTTATACAAGCAGAATTGTCGAAACGCCAATATGAAGTATTGAGACATGCCCTAAAAAACGAAGGACATGATGTTTTTCCACCTTATATTAAATTACTGGAAGCAAAGAAAAAGTGCTATCCTTTAGATATAAACCTTACGGAAAACTCAGCAAGTGTGCAACTACACAAATTGTTACACCACACTGCAACAAGGTTATTAGAAGGAAAGACATCAGAGGAGATAACCAGAATTGAAGGAAGGTTGTCCAGAGGCACCATCACATTCCCATTTATTGTACAGTGTTAAAAAACTGTACAATAAATGGGAATGTGATGGTGCCTCTGGACAACCACAATACAGTCAAATATTTGACAATGAAGAAACTTCGGACGCTAATATGTTTATGACATCTTTGGTACAAATTCAAATGACTATGGAGGATAACAGGTATATTATTGTGTAGAACAACGATCGACCATCTTCTACTGCATACTGCAGAGCCATCCAATTTTCTTTTGTTGAAGAAACTGCAGAAATCATACGAGACGAGAAACAAAGAATAGACACGGAAATCAAAAATTTAACTCAGACGATAATTCAAATAGGCGAACGTCAGTTAACAATCAAACACGAACTCATGTTCACAATTCTGGACGGGAAGACAGCCCAATCTGTAACAGAAACTCTGCAGCTTCTTCCTGTTTCATATGTGGAACTACAACTTCTGGAATGAATAACCTGACAAATATAAGAACCAAAGATGTAACCAGGGAAGCTTTGAAATGGGAATGTCTCCTCTTCACGCTCGGATAAAATGTATGGAGTGTATCCTCCATGTTGCCTACAATTTTCCATTTAAAGCATGGAGAATCAACAATGAGACCTGCCATATTAGATCAGAAGAAGAAAATTCAGCAGGAGTTTCGTGAAAAACTGGGCATCATTGTCGATTTTGTAAAACAAGGTACGGGGACAAGTAATGACGGCAACACCTGCAGAAGATTTTTTGCAAATCCAACCATGACTTCAGAAATCATTGGAGTTAGTGATTCCCTAATTCGGCGGTTCGCTGTTATCCTTGAAGTAATAACGTCGAATGAAAAATTAGATTTAAAAAAAAAATATGCAGCTTACACGTGGGAAACTGCTGAACTGTTTCTTAAGAAATATAAATGGTACAATATGCCAGCAACCGTACATAAGGTTTTGATCCATGGAGAAGAAATAATTAAAAGCTGTGCATTTCCTGTTGGATCGCGCTCCGAGGAAGCCCAAGAATGCCGAAATACGGATTATAAAGCCTACCGCAGGTTTCATTCGAGAAAATGCAGCAGAATTGCGACCAATGAAGATGTGATGCATCATATACTCAGATCCAATAATAACAGGTTTAAGGGCACAAGCAAAAAAGAAAATACTTCCAATCATCGCAGATGCTAAAAACCTCATTTTAGCATTATAAAATTACTACTTCATAATTGTTTTTTATTTATTTTTGTATGTATTTATTTATTTAATTTTATAATATACATAGTTAATAATAATATTTTATTCAAAATAAAAAGTTAAGATTTAACTAAAAAAAACTTTTATTTAAATATAACATCAAAACCCTCAAATTTTATACAAATGTCAATAACTTTTTTTCTGATAATTTTTTCTTGACCAAGCATGTATAAGACTAATCTTAACATGTGTGTCAAATTTCATTAAAATTCGTTTAACAGTTCAGATTTTACAGACTTTTTTCCACTCTCCCATACAAACATCAAAACACTCAAATTTTAGAAAAAAAATCAATAACTTTTTTACTAATGATTTTTTCTTAGCCAAATTTTGACAAAATGTGTATAAGATTAATTTTAAAATGCGAATCAAATTTCATCTTAATCCGTTAAACAGTTCAGATGTTACAGATTTTTTTTCCGCTCTTCCATACAATCATCAAAACCCTCAAATTTTAGAAAAATGTCAATAACTTTGTTTCGACAAAAAGGACTGTCACCAAAACTTCAACAAAACTGGGAAGGCCCATACACCGTTGTGAAGCGAATCAATGATGTAGTTTACCGCATTCAGAGAGGGTTAAGAGGCAAGCTTATGGTAGTTCACTGTGACCGTTTACATCGCTATAACGGTGGTGACGGGAGTAATGGATTTAATCGGGACGATCCATCCTAAGAGGGGGCCCATTTGTGCAAACAACGACATCTCTTATTCTTCTATAACAGAATAAATTAGTAATGAGTTCCGCGCCATCTATGAACAACAGATTAACTAATGTTACCCGATACATAAACCACTCTATGACTATCCAATACCTAAACCACTCGCATCGTTATCCAATACCCAAACCATGGAACTACTATAATTTGTAATTGGTCGAAAGCTTTTGAGCTACTTGTGGAGACTTTCCAGTGAAGTACATTCCATCACAATCCAGATACCCTAGAAGATTCTAGTAGCTTTTTCTTTGATATAAATACACGGCCACCAGTCAGAAGACCTCAGTTTGATTTTGAAAGTGATCGAATAAACGTCGGTGTAAAATAGTGAGTTAAGAGTTGTGTTTGTTTAAAATAAAAGTAAAGCATTTGAAGTGAAATTAAAGGTGTTTTATTTTTGTAAAGTAAATGTTGTTCAGTTTGAATAAAAGAAATTAGTTTTGTTGGCGAACCCTTGGCAAAATATTACAATATTCAATGATTTAACTTCCGAAGGGTCTCAAAATCAACAGCAAACTTTTTCAATGATGGTTTTCAATGATGACTGGGCCTTTAGGGGGTGTTGATTTTGAGACCCTTCGGAAGTTAAATCGTTGAATATTTTAATGCAGTTATATAGCTTACGACTTCAAAATTGTTTCTCCTCCAAAAAAAATTCATTTTGACCCATATCTTCCCCATACTCTAACTCTTAATTTTTGCAATGAGCATTGGTAAGGTAGTTCATCACTGAAAAATTAAAAGTCATTTTATGAGAAAAGTTGTGCCAAATTGAATTTTGTTTTACCTAAAAAAAATTATTAAGTCAATTAGCTTTACTTTGGCATCAAAATAATCATTTATTTTTCTTCAAAATCTCTCAAAATTGACAATTAATATTTTCAATGATGGCTTTCAATGATAGCTATAACTGGGCCCTATGGCAAGTAAACCTTCCTATTATATTTGGAGGAGATGTAAATGCATGGAACACTCTATGAGGTTCTCCAATCACTAACAGTAAAGGTGCTTTATTAGAAACATTTTTCTTAGACTCTAACCTAGTTGTTCTTAACGACGCGAAGGCTCTCCTACCCATCTTTCGACTCACAGCACACTCACACACGTCGACGTAGCTTGCTGTTCACCCGAACTTTTTCCAAAAATTACTTGGAAAACTTTAAAAGATCTATACGGCAGCGACCACTTCCCAATGACCACTAAATTGGTAATTGGACAATCAGCTGAAGCAAAAACTCTTAATTTGAAATTTAAAACAGACTACGCTGATTGACAGGTTTTTAAAGAATAAACTAAAGAGTACTTATCTGATAAACCTATGTGCAATGACAATAATAAAGAAACAGCCTTACTTTTTTACCAAAAAGGCAGTATATTTCCATTTCTAACGGCTTTTCGTCCAAAAAACTTAGGTTCAAAATTAAAGAGCATAAAATTTACAATAAAAAAGTAAGCTATAACCGTTTCTGAGGTATTAAGCGTTAAAAAAATAGTTTTTTTTTTTCTATTCTTCGATTGTGTGAACTGCCAAAAAAAACAGTTTTTTGCATATATCTTTAAAACTGTAAGCTTAATCGAAAAATTATATTTACAAAATGTGTACATTATGAAACTTGCATTTGCAGTTTTTTTTCTAGAAGCCATCATTTTTACGATATTATTATTTTAAAAAAATCACCAAAAGTCGAAAATACTGGTTTTTGGCTCTTTTGTCTTAAATGACGAATTTTTCGGAAAATATTTTATACTTATCTTGTAGATTTTAATATTCCCTAGAGAAAATATTGACACTTTTTTACGTATAACACATCAGTGACAAGATATTGCGACTTCAAAAATGGTCAAATTTCGATCATTTTTGAATAAAAACAAAAAAATAAAAAAAATTATATTGTTTAAAATGACGTTATAAACATTATATGACTTAAAATACATACATCATACAAACATAAATAAGACAAAGTTAAGGTGAATGTATGTATTTTTAATTATGTTATATTTATATCATTTAAACTTTCCAGACAAAACAATATTTTTTTAAATTGTTTGTATTCAAAAAACCTTTGTTTTCGAAATTTGACCATTTTTGAAGTCGCAATATCTTGCAACTGATGTGTTATATGTTAAAAAGTGTCTTAATATTTCTTCCAGAGAATATTAACATCTAACAAATAGGTTCAAAATATTTTCCGTCAAGTTCGTCATTTAAGAACATATGGTTAAAAACCGGTATTTTTGAGTTTTTGTGATTTCTTGAAATGATGATTATAAATTATGGGTGCTAGAAAAAAAATGTTAATTCAAGCTTTTATAGGGTTTTATTATGTATACATTTTGCACAGATAATTTTCCGATAAAACGTGCCTTTTAAAAGATAATTGCAAAAAAACCGATTTCTTCGACATTTGACGCTATTTAAGTACCAATATCTTGCGACTTATGACTTTCATGGAAAAAAGTGTCAACACTATTTTCTAGAGAATATTATGGTCTACAATTTGACAACTTCGTCATTTAAGAGTAAAAAGCGAAAAACTTGAAATTTAGGATTTTTGTCAAACTTTTAAAATAATTATATCTTTAAAACGATTGGCGCAAAATTTTAAACAACCTATTGTTAAGGGCTTAAAATTTTACTAGTTAAAAATTTTCTAAGTATTAAGCAATTTACTATCTATTCCAAAATTTTAAACCTTTTGCTAACTAGTAAATTGCATTTGTAGGGTTTGGATTTGATGAACACAATTATTGTTTTTATGCGTTGTAAATTAATTATTTGTAGATGGAAATCCATCATGTGCTTGAAATAAGTTTTTGATATTTATATTTTTATTATTTTAACTTCATTATTTACAAAAAAAAAAAGAAAAAAAAGTTGGGTACCAGCAGGAATCGAAGCTGGAACATCCGGGTCTTCTCATATGGATTTAGTACGATACTAAAAAGTTAAAATAGCCAGTTGGTGATTTTAACTTTAGTAAAATGTTAGGTGATAGTACGATGCTAAACTCGTTTAAAATTAACAAAACAGAATTTTCAACCTAGTATGATACTAAAAATGATTTAACATCGTACTAAATCGTCTAAAATTTAGCGCCATTATTTAAGGAAAAATTAATAGTTTTTTCCTGTAGGGGGTTACATAATGTACAAACCTTGCGTTCAGATATTTTCAAAAGTATGAACCGTTTAGGAGTTATACGTGAAAAAGTGACATTATTGACATTTTACGTTTTTCGAAATGTCGATATCTTCTTAACGGTGAGTCGTAAGAAAATTTTTTTTTTCGGGATCATAAAATCTACAAGTTTTGCATGAAATACTTTTCGATAGCATTTACCGTTTGGGAGTTATATGCGAAAACCTGATATTTTCGACATTTAACCTCGAATGGCGGCGTTAGCAGCAAAAGTTCGAGGTGGCAAAATGAAAATTCGGAAGGAGCACCCCAAAATCTATAAAAATGAAAAGTTTTCAAAACTATGTTGTAAAGTGCGTACTTCACAACATTCCCTTATCATCCGTCCCTATCCCATTGCAATTCAACCCATTGCCACTTCAAATTCCCACAGTCATCATTTCCTTTGATTGACCAATATCCGACCCACTTTTAATTCCCATATTCATCATTTCCTTTAATTACCTACAAAATTTCCATTCAACTCCAAAGTCGTCAACCACGCGATCAACGATCGCTCCACTTAAACTCATTCACTTTCCCAATACATTAAACTTCTCCAATTTCATTGCTTATGCCTCTTTGAAACAAAACCCAAAATTCCCAAATCATCATTTTCCATTTTTTCTATATCCAACAATCAATGCACTCCCTTTCCAATACACACTCTTTAAACCCACACTTGTGCTGATCTTGCATCCTTTTCGGCGTGTCGGGTGACGAGCTATCGAGGTGACACTCTGTTTCTTGATATCGAATCGGTCGGACGAATTGTTTTTATTCTCTGAATCTTCTAACTCTTTAAATGAATCTTTAAATCTTGTTAAAATACTAAAATAGTCCTAAATCTTAAATATATGTATAAGAATCTAATGTATAGAATAAGTGTAAGAAATAGTGAGTAATAAAAAAGAAAAGAAAACTAAAAAAAACACTTCTGTTTACCAAAAAGAACATTTCTTTTATTAGCACAAATAAAACAAAACACGAAAAACCAGGTAAAAACACCTTTGAGAATCGTGCTTCTCAATCAAAAATAAATAGCACAACATAAAAATTGGTGTCAGGTGTGGGGTTTGCCTGAAAAGCGATAAGTGCTAAGTGTTAATAATAAAAAAAAAACAGCAAAAACAACAAGAAGTGAAACAAAAAAAATAACTAGAAGTAGAAACTAAAAATAACAAGTGATAACCACGCGCTCCCAAAAAAAAAAAAAAAAAAAAGGAAACTGAAATTCAGTACAAAATATAAGCCTATTAATCATCTTTAAACCAACTATCATCTCTATCATTCATCTTTAATCCAACCATTATATCACCCATTCATCTTTAAACATCTTACATCTTTAGCCACCACCATACCATCTTTAATCCAACTATTATATCAACCGTGGCGAACTGACCAGGGAACACCGGACAATTAACAACACAGCGAATAGATAGTTTGCCAACAACGGCAACGCTGATTGAGTGACAGAATTCATCGAAGTCTTACTGTAATCGTCAATGTGCTTTCTGCTAGTCCTACTCATTCACGACCACTTAATTTCCGCCCTTCGACGAAGCCAGTCGCCATCTTCGATCGCCTTCAGCGAAACGAAAATTTCTATTTTATAATTTTATATTTTAAGATTAAATAAAATTTATTTTTATTAGAGGCATCTTTTTCATTTAGATAAGGACGAATCCTCTAAAGTGGTGACCCCGACGTCTCCGAAGAAGCAGATAAGCAATCGTATTCTTTTATGAACACGAGCAAAGGAGAACTAAAAACCTCTGCGATGCCAGATGATTCTCCTGCTGATCCACCAGCCCCAGCGCCAGCGGTTCCTGAAATGGCCGGAGTGACCACCAAAGTTCCCCCTTTCTGGAAAGAAGAACCTGAACTGTGGTTTATTCGGGTTGAGTCGTAGTTTTTCATGGCACGTGTTTGTTCGGGTAGCAGAAAGTATCACACCGTTGTTGCAGCGATAGAAAGCAGTGTACTTCGCAAAGAGAGCCTCACCTGGCCACAACCACTGGCCCTCATAACTGTCGCCTTTTCGTAAAAGACAAGAACAGCAATTTATCATTCCTCATCGACACGGGAGCTGATATTTCTGCTATCCCGCCAACAAACCAACAAAGAAAATTGAAACACAGTGATGAACCGAAAGTAAACGCAGCGAATAACACTCCGATTTCAACCTTTGGAAATAAAGCCCTCGCTCTTGACCTTGGATTAAGACGTCCTTTAAAATGGAATTTCGTGATTGCCGACGTATACCGACCGATTTTGGGAGCGGATTTTCTGAATTATTTCGGAATTTCAGTTGATCTTAAGAAACGTCGCGTAATAGATCAGCAAACGTCCATATCTACAATCGGATACCTCATCAACACCCCATCGACCAAGCTTACCAATGTCAACCGAGAGATGCCATTCCAGGATCTTCTAAAGGAGTTCACGGATATAACACGTCTTACTTTAGAAGCGAGAACAATGAAGCATGGTATTACACATCACATCCCAACAACCGGACCACCAGTTCATGCGACATGTAGACGACTGCCTCCGGACAAATTAAAAGTAGCTAAACGAGAGTTCGAAAGCCTAATGGCACAGGGAATTTGCCGTCCTTCAAAAAGTGCTTGAGCAATTCCACTGCATATGGTTCCCAAGCAAAACGGAGAGTGGAGACCTTGTGGGGATTATCGGCGACTCAACGCCAATTCTATACCGGATCGATACTTCATCCACTTTTTGGAAGACGCAACCATTTTCTCAACATTAGACTTGAAGAAGGCTTACCATTAAATACCGGTAGAGCCTGATGACATACCGAAGACAGCTGTTATCACGTCATTTGGTCTATGGGAGTTTCTGTATATGCCACCTGGACTACGTAATGCTGCCCAAACGTTCCAGCGCTTCATAGACAACGTACTAAGAGGTTTGGAGTTTGCATTCCCATATATCGATGATATTCTTGTGGCGTCTAAAAACATTGAAGAACATCAGTTACATCTCCGCATAATTTTTGAACGCTTACGTGAGTATGGTTTGGTATTGAACGTGGACAAAAGCCGTTTCCCACAAGAAGAAGTATTGTTCTTAGGCCTCACAGTCAATGCTGCCGGAATAAAGCCACCACAGAACAAAGTCCAATCTATCCTTGATTATCCGAAGCCAGAAAAGGTATGTGACCTAAAACGATTTCTAAATTCTATTAATTTTTACAGACGCTTTCTGAAAAATGCTGTCGACAATCAAGCCTTACTTCAAAAAGTCCTTCCACCAGGAAACAAGAAAAACGATAAGACGATAATTAAATGGATTCCAGAAGCAGAGGAGAGTTTCGAAAGGTGCAAGAAAGCTCCCGCCGAAGCAACCCTTCTTTCACATCCGAAATCAAATGCAGCGCTCGCTTTGATGGTTGATGCATCTGATGTCGCTCTAGGAGGGGCTCTTCAACAATTTTCCAATGGCAGATGGGAACCTCTTGGATTTTTTTCCAAAAAAATGACTCCATCTCAAACGAAGTTTAGCGTTTACGACAGAGAGCTGCTCGGTGCTTATATGTCCGAAAAACATTTCCGTTTTATGCTAGAAGGTCGCATTTTTTGTATTTTTACGGACCATAAGCCCTTGACCTTCGCTTTCAATCAAAACCCTGCGAAAGCCTCACCCAGGCAAGTCAGGCACTTGGACTTCATGGGACAGTTCACCACAGACATATGATACATTGCTGGAAGTGAAAATATTATAGCTTAAACACTTTCACGTATTTCTTAAATATCTGCCCAAAACACCATAGACTTTGAAAAGTTAGTGGTAGAGTAGCAAGCCAGACGATGAGCTGCAGCAGTGTTTAAAAGGTATTTCAAATTGCTAACTTATTAAAAAGTGTCCTGTTCTTACAGATCCTAAGCTTGTCTTGTACTGTGACGTATCAACGCAGCACGTTCGACCCTTCGTCACAAAACAATATCGACGGTATGCATTCAATAGCGTGCACAACTTGGCACATCCTGGTATACGAGCAACTGTGAAACTGGTCACAGAACATTTCGTTTGGCCATCCATCCGAAAAGATTGTCAAATATGGGCAAAGCATTGTATGGCATGTCAAAAGTGTGGAAGCATGTTCGCACACCGATTGCACCTATCCAACAACTGACAAGCGTTTTGAACACCTCAACATCGACATAGTTGGGCCATTGCCGACCTCACGTGAATTTCGTTACCTTCTTACATGTGTGGCTCGGTTTTCAAGATGGTTAGAGGCGATAACAATACGGGGTAGCACGAGCTCTATACGAAGGATGGATCAGCAGGTTTGGCGTTCCACAGCGAATTACCACCGATCAAGGCCGCCAATTCGAAAGCGAACTTTTTAAACAACTGATGAAACTTCTTTGCATCAACCACCTACGAACAGCTGCGTACCATCCGGAGGCTAATGGTATGATTGAGAGATACCACTGCATTCTCAAAGCTGCTTTTAAATGCCACACCACCGATGACTGGACTGACGTTCTACCATCAATTTTATTAGGAATTCAAACCGCATTCAAGGAGAACTTAAATGCAACAACAGCTGAATTATTATATGGAACAATGCTGAAGCTACCAGGTGAATTTTTCTGCTCATCGAATGAAGACATCAACGCATCCGACTTTGTGAAGCAACGTCGAAGGACCATGAGCAACATGAAAGCAGAGAAAGCAAGTCATCATTGTTCGAGAAACGTTTTTATACCGAATGATCTGGCTTTTGCAGAAATGTTTTTGTGCGACACGATGCTGTTAAGAAACCATTAGCTCCAACCTATGACGGACCTTTTCTTGTCGTCAGCAGGAATGATAAATTCTACCAGATCATAATTAACGAAAAGAAGAGCAACGTATCCATTGACCGACTTAAGCCTGCACACACCCTTGAAGATAATGCTGTTGCCGCTCCTACAACACAACCACTTGCTGACATAACACCCGATAGAAACCAAGTCAACAAATATACGACACGATATGGACGTGTTGTTAGATTTCGTGAGCCCTAGTTCAGCATATCACTAGCACTGGAAGGGCAGTACTGTGGCGAACTGACCAGCGAACAGCGGACAATGAACAACACAGCGAACAGATAGTTTGCCAACAACGGCAACGCTGATTGAGTGACAGAGTTCATCAAAGACTTGCTGTCATCGTCAATGTGCTTTCTGCTAGTCCTTGTCATTCACGACCAATTAATTTCCGCCCTTCGTCGAAGCCAGTCGCCATCTTCGATCGCCTTCAGCGAAACGAAAATTTCTATTTTATAATTTTATATTTTAAGATTAAATAAAGTTTATTTTAATTAGAGGAATCTTTTTCATTTAGATAAGGACGAGTCCTCTAAACAACCATTCATCTTTAAACATCTTACATCTTTAGCCACCACCATACTTATTCTTATAGAGGCAAGACAGAGAAAATTATTTCAATAAAATATATTGTAAACAAAAAAAAAATATATTATTTATTACTTTTATCAATAAATATACTTTTTTCAATTAAAATACATTTTTTTATTATCATTACTTTTATTAACGTAAATTTTTTATGAATTTGAATTAAATTTATTTTGAATTAAAATTTTTTTTTTAATTATTATTATAATATAATCAGTTTATGTCCCAAAGTAAGACTATCGAAATATCCGACTGCGAAGATTCCGATTCTAGTACTGTCGAAAACACCTCTTCCTCTGAGACCTCTAATTATTATTCTAATTATCTATTCTTTAACGCGAAACCGAAATGGCTCCAGAATTAGATAGGTCTTTTGCCCTCAAATTAATTCCCGAATTTGATGGGAACAGAGCTAATCTCCCCAAGTTCCTAAATGCGTGTGATTTGATATCCGAAGATATCACCGCCGCCGAAATTCCTATCCTCCTCCTAATCATCAAAACTAAATTTATTGGCCCAGCTTATAATATAGTAAAATATACGAAATTCACCACCTGGGAATCCCTTAAGGAAAAACTATGTCAACAATTGTTAGAAACAAAATCTCTGTCCCAACACTCCAGTTGGAACTAATACATATAAAACAAAGAACAAATGAGACAGTGCGTTCTTACTCCAATGGATTGGAACAAACGCTTGCAAATCTGAACGATGCTTTCATAGGTAGCGAAGGGTCAGACAGTTCCAGCGTTATTATGAATCTCAACAGTAAAACTTCATTAAAAGCATTTGACAGAGGTCTTAATCCTAGAATTAGTCTCATTATTAAAGCTTCTAGATTCACTATTCTGACGGAAGCTATAGAAGCTGCCGTATTAGAAGAGAAAAGTGGTTTCTCATATAATAACCAAACTTTCTATAACCGATCACAACCCAAACACAAAAACCCTACCTCTAGCAATTTTTGTATAAAAAACCGGACATAGCATCGAACAATGCTACTTTAAGAAAAATAAGGAACAGCTTCCTTCTTTTAAAAGTGAGGTTAAGAAAGTAACTATTACTTGTAGTTACTGTAAGAACCTCGGGCATCATATAAATGAATGTCGAAAAAGGAAGTATAATAATAATAAAAAAAACAATACCAATTCTTTTTCCCCCTCAACGGCAAACAGACATTCGGAATACCGTTCAGATGCCGAAACCAGAGGCCACATCTTAAAAATAAATTTAAAAAATGAGTTATACAACTTCTTATTAATCTTCCAAAATACGTTACAATTTCTTACCCTTTCCACGTAGTAGATAGAAACTTTCCCATCAGTACCGATGGAATAATAGGTAACAATTTCCTGGATGACCATAAAACCCAAATATATTATGGCATCAAAATACTTACCTTCTCATGGAAAAATTATCTTATCGACTATGATCTAATTCCTTCTAATCTAATTAATATGAATATACCTCCTAGATCCGAAATCATTGTTCCAATCCTCAAGGAAATTAATGTGGATAGTATTTGTCTCTCCCAACAATTTCCCAATGGCTTATATATTGGCAATAGCATAACTCCTACCAATAGTTCTATCTCTTACATATCAGTCGTTAATTCCTCTGAATCCCCCATTGAGTTTAATACTGATGATATAGTTTTTGACGAAGTCTCTAATTACAATATTTTGCAAATTCAACACTTTCCTGCTTATTATGAAAGAATTAAAACTATACAAGAACTAGTGGTGACTGAACACATGACCAAAAACTAAAAGGTCTCTATTCTAGATTTATGCTGCTTGTATAGTGACTTATTTTTTGTAAAAGGAGATAAATTAACCCATACCTCTTCTGTACAACATCCTATCATAACACAAGATGATACGCCTACATATATAAAACCCTGCAGGTTGCAGGAAGCACAATGACAAGAAGTAAATAAACAAATCCATGAGATGATGGACGATAATATTATCCAACCATCGAATAGTCCGTGGAATTTCCCACTAATTGTCGTTCCGAAAAAACCTGATAAAGATGGTAACAAGAAATGGAGAATCGTTGTCGATTTTTGCAAACTCAACGACAAAACCGTCGGCGACGCATACCCGTTACCTAACATTACTGATATTCTGGATCAGTTAGTTCAAAGTTCTTCTCAACCTTAGATCTAGCCAGTGGCTTTCTCTTCTCCTTTTGGACATTATGAATTCATTAGAATGCCTTATGGATTAAAAGGTGCACCAACCACCTTCCAAAGGTTAATGAATAATGTTTTGACTGGACTTCAAGGTATAAAACCTTCGTTTATATGGATGACATTGTGGTTTTTTTTAAGAGAAATCTTTGAACGTCTTAAAAAGCATAATCTAAAATTGCAACTCGATAAATGCGAACTGAGCTGATTTATTTGGGACATGTCATAAACGAATCCGGTATTAAACCTGATCCACAAAAAATCGAATGTGTAAAAAATTTGCACAACCCAAGAACGCAAAAGAAATCAAAAGCTTCCTTGGTCTTGCAGGTTATTATCGGCGCGGCGCTTCATAAAAGATTTTGCAAAAATTTCTAAACCTCTTACTTATCTTTTACGTAAGGATGTTCGCTTCGACTGGATCCCTTTTTGTTCAAATTCTTTTCATGGATTAGAAGAAAAACTTATTAATCCACCCCTCCTCCAATATCCCGATTTCACTAAAAAATTCATTCTTACAACGGATGCTAGCGACTTTGCTATTGGTAGTGTCCTTTCACAAGGTGAAGTTGGTAATGATCTTCCTATCTCCTATGCCTCACGAACTCTTAATAAAAGTGAAAAGATTATTCTACTACAGATAAGGAACTTTTGGCTATAGTTTGGTCAGTCAAACATTTCCGACCCTATCTGTATGGAAGAAAATTTCAACTTTACACGGATCATAAACCTCTAGTTATATCCACAATTGTAAAGAATAAATTCTAGAATGATGAGATATCCCCTACAGCTCGAAGAGTTTGAATATGAAATCATTCACAAAAAAGGTTAACAAAATACAGATGCTGATTACCTAAGCAGAATCGCAAAAATGACTCCTCGTTCAGATACAAAACCCTCTTCTAATTCTTCTCAAAATTCGTCTTCTGTAACATTTCCTAACTCGTCTTTAATCCCATCTACTATATCGTCTCCTACATCGCCTGAAAATACTAGTTCTTATTCTACATCTTCAAATTCTATTTCTTCACCAACAAATACAAGTTCGTCTTCTACATCTTCAACTTCTAATTCTTGTTCAAAATCTTCAAATAAAAATACTAATTCTTGTTCAAAACCAATTCCTAATTCTTGTTCAAAATCTTCACATACAAATTCAAATTCTTCTTCAACATCTTGTTCCAAATCTTTGAACACTAATTCCAATCCCAGTTCCAAATCAGCAAATAGCAATCCTAGTTCTGATGCTTCAAATGAAAATACTAATTCTTGTTCCACACCTTCTAATATAAATATTGATCCAAAAGCATCTCCTTCATCTACAAATCATAATTATAATTCTTCTTCAAGTCCTTCAACAATCAACATCTTCAAATACAAACTATAATTCCTTAAAGTCCAGTTCTAATTCTTGTTCAACGCCTTTACTCATAACTACTAATTCTTCGAATATTCCTTTATCGAAACCAGATTTGTCAGAAAATGAAATCAAAACTTTTTTTAAGGAATTTCATATAAATCCCATTGGAGGACACTGTGGTGTCAACAGAACCTTTAAACGTATAAAATTATATCATAGTTGGATAAATATGTTTCAAGATATAAAAAACTACATTAAAAATTGTGAACTCTTTTAGAAAAACAAAGTAACAAAATACACAATGGAACCTATGGTTATAACTTCAAATTCCAAATACCCCTTCGAAAAAATTTCCATCGATATCGTTGGTCCCTATCCTATAACTAATAATAATATTAAATATCTTTTAACATTCAACGATGATCTTACTAAATACACTGATGCAATCCCTTTACCAAATCAAGAGGCTAATACAATCGTCGAAGCATTCGTCAAACAAATAATATTTCGATATGGCACACCCAAATACGTGTTGTCAGATCAAGACCAAAACTTCCTAAGCGATATATTCAAAAATGTATGCAAACTTCTTAAAATTACTAAACTCCAAACTACTGCATACCGACCACAATCAATAAATCTCAAGACGATTGGGATAGCTGGATTAAATATTGTTTTACTCAAAAATGAAAGTAATCAAAAAATAAAAACAAAAAGCTTCTTCCTCTTTGGTCAGGACCTTACGAAATCTTATCCAAGTCAGGAGTTAACTCCGAAATTAATCTCAATATTCTTTCCAGAAATGGAGAAACCTATAATTGTAATCCTCATCTTTAAAACAATATTGATTTACCCAATGATGAGCAACCATATGAAATCGTCGACTTGAAAAAACAAGACGGGAATATACTACGAACACGTTGGTAACCCTCGACGACGAGGATGCACAAACTTTCTCTCGTCATATAAATAAACTTAACCAACAACAACATTATGAATCCCAATTAAACGAAAAACAAATTTCAATATCAAAAAATATCATCCATCTATTAAACCTTACAAACGACCAAATTATTAAAATAGAGGGAAAAATTGATGAAACCAGTAAAATCATTAATCAAATAAGAAAAAACTCAAATAGTAACAACATAATAAATAAATCCTTTCTTTCCCTAAACGAACTTTTAACGATGTTCAACTCTTTATCAGAATACCACTATTCAACCAAAGATCACCTCCTTGAAGCTATTTACTCCGCAGCCCATGAAAAACTTCACCCATATCTTATTGATCCTTTCAAGATCACCGAAGAAATTAAAAAGATACAATTACTCCTTCCAGAAGAAAATCGTTTACCACTTCCTCTACAAGAGCAATATATAGACACACTTTTTAATCTCTTAGAAACTCATGTTTACTACATTGACAACCAAATTAATTTTGTATTAAGAATTCCTCTTACTTCCTCCAAAAACTATAAAGTTTATGAAATGACTAGTATACCAAATCTCATCAAAAACAAAACCTATTCAATTATAATACCCGAAAAACCTTTCCTTATCGTTGACTCAGAAAAACAATCGTATTTTCTCTATGATAACCATGACTTGGACAAATGTCAAACAACTACAAAAAATATTTATCTTTGCGATAGGAATGCACCAATCCTTTTCACATCATCAAGCAGTGCCTGCTTTCCATTCTTCCAAGTGAAATCAGTAATTGCAATATTCAGTTAATGCAAATATATCATTCGATTTTCCTACAACTAGCTGACTCCAATTCTTGGATTTTCGTTTCCCCAAATCCAGCAAATCTTATGATTAAATCCAAAACCTTAACTCTCAAATAAACATAAATGCAACTGGTATTCTTAAAATCGAACCAAACTTTATCGCAAATACAAGATATCAATCCTTAAGCTCCAAAACAAATTTCGAAAAAAAAAAACTAATCTTAACTTTATTTCATCAAATCCTTATCTTTCGTTTAATATAACACCACCACAATTTGAGAAAATTCCCAGTTATGCTACAAAGTCTTTTAATATACATAATCAGATTAATGACCTTAATTCTATCAGTAAGAATATAGACAACTTACAAAATTCTCAGTTTGTATATTCGAATACCGATAGTGAAAATAAAAACACTACAATCGTGTTTTTCCTTTTAATGCTTTTCACCGTATTCATAGGTATAATAATATTGCTAATGCGGAATATGAGAAAGAACTCTGTACATAATAAAAAAGGAACGGAATCATTAGGTACCAATGCCAGAAATAAAAGTTGATTTAACCTTAGTAAAATCGGTAGAAACCGAACCAATACCAAAACCTCGTTTAGCCCCATCAAATCCATCTCGTTCACTCCCAATTCCATCTTTTCACAGCAAAGCCGAAACTCGAACCACTCCAAAGTACAAGTCTTAAGGGGGGAGGTGTTGTAAAGTGCGTACTTCACAACATTCCCTTATCCTTCCTTATCCCATTGCAATTCAAACCATTGCCACTTCAAATTCCCACAGTCATCATTTCCTTTGATTGGCCAATATCCGACCCACTTTTAATTCCCATATTCATTATTTCCTTTAATTACCTACAAAAGTTCCATTCAACTCCAAAGTCGTCAACCACGCGATCAACGATCGCTCCACTTAAACCCATTCACTTTCCCAATACATTAAACTTCTCCAATTTCATTGCCTATGCCTCATTGAAACAAAACCCAAAATTCCCAAATCATCATTTTCCATTTTTTCTATATCCAATAATCAATGCACTCCCTTTCCAATACACACTCTTTAAACCCATTAAACGTGCATTGATCCCAAACCTCGTATCTGATGTTGCATCCTTTTCGGTGTGTCGGGTGACGAGCTATCGAGGTGAAACTCTGTTTCTTGTTATCGAATCGGTCGGACGAATTGTTTTTATTCTCTGAATCTTCTAACTCTTTAAATGAATCTTTAAATCTTGTTAAAATACTAAAATAGTCCTACACAGCAACAGAAAAAAGTTTTCGGCAAATAATGACAGCGCAGCTTCTTGTTGGTACCATCGTAGGCATCGATCAAATGCAAGAAATTGTAGAGAACCATACTCATTCAAGGCTTCGTTAAACTAATAGGCCACTGGACTTCATAACTTCATAACTATGGTCTTGTGGTCTGATGGAACAGCAATTTATCGTTCCTCATCGACACGGGAGCTGATATTTCTGCTATCCCGCCAACAAACCAACAAACCAACAAAGAAAATTAAAACACAGTGATGAACCGAAAGTATACGCAGCGAATAACACTCCGATTTCAACCTTTGGAAATAAAGCCCTCGCTCTTGACCTTGGATTAAGACGTCCTTTAAAATGGAATTTCGTGATTGCCGACGTATACCGACCAATTTTGGGAGCGGATTTTCTGAAATATTTTGGACTTTCTGTTGATCTTAAGCAACGTCGCGTAATAGATCAGCAAACGTCCATATCTACAATCGGATACCTCATCAACACCCCATCGACCAAGCTTACCAATGTCAACCGAGAGATGCCATTCCAGGATCTTCTAAAGGAGTTCACGGATATAACACGTCTTACTTTAGCAGCGAGAACAATGAAGCATGGTATTACACATCACATCCCAACAACCGGACCACCAGTTCATGCGACATGTAGACGACTGCCTCCGGACAAATTAAAAGCAGCTAAACGAGAGTTCGAAAGCCTAATGGCACAGGGAATTTGCCGTCTTTCAAAAAGTGCTTGAACAATTCCACTGCATATGGTTCCCAAGCAAAACGGAGAGTGGAGACCTTTTGGGGATTATCGGCGACTCAACGCCAATTCTACACCGGATCGATACCTCATACACCATTTGCAAGACTTCACCGCCTTTTTGGAAGACGCAACCATTTTCTCAACATTGGACTTACAGAAGGCTTACCATCAGATACCGGTAAAGCCTGATGACATACCGAAGACAGCTGTTATCACGTCATTTGGTCTATGGGAGTTTCTGTATATGCCACCTGGACTACGTTATGCTGTCCAAACGTTCCAGCGCTTCATAGACAACGTACTAAGAGGTTTGGAGTTTGCATTCCCATATATCGATGATATTCTTGTGGCGTCTAAAAACATTGAAGAACATCAATTACATCTCCGCATAATTTTTGAACGCTTACGTGAGTATGGTTTGTTATTGAACGTGGACAAAAGCCGTTTCGCACAAGAAGAATATTGTTCTTAGGCCACACAGTCAATGCTGCCGGAATTAAGCCACCACAGAACAAAGTTCAATCTATCCTTGATCATCCAAAGCCAGAAAAGGTATGTGACCTAAAACGATTTCTAAATTCTATTAATTTTTACAGACGCTTTCTGAAAAATGCTGTCAACAATCAAGGCGTACTTCAAAAAGTCCTTCCACCAGGAAACAAGAAAAACGATAATCAAATGGATTCCAGAAGCAGAGGAGAGGTTCGCAAGGTGCAAGAAAGCTCTGGCCGAAGCAACCCTTCTTTCACATCCGAAATCAAATGCAGCGCTCGCTTTGATGTCGCTCTAGGAGGGGCTCTTCAACAATTTTCCAATGGCAGATGGGAACCTCTTGGATATTTTTCCAAAAAGCTGACTCCATCTCAAACGAAGTTTAGCGTTTACGACAGAGAGCTGCTCGGTGATTATGTGTCCGTAAAACATTTCCGTTTTATGCTAGAAGGTCGCATTTTTTATATTTTTACGTACCATAAGCCCTTAGGTTAGGTTAGGTTAGGTTAGTGGGCTGACAGTTGATCTTGTTACCGTCACACTTAGATCAGTGTAGATCCAGTGTGATACCCTGGGGATTAATCCCCATAAAAGAAACCTATGATAAATCCAATGACATAGTCCGTAGAGGGCGTCAATACAGTTCTTACAAGCTGAAGCTTGGAAAAGTCGTTTACAAATTGATTGAAGGAGTGTCAGTCGCTGCGTAAATACCGGGTTGAGGATAGGTTGACGCACCATTGTCTTTTAAGGGCGTGTCCCTTTCCTTTACCCTCACTGGATTGATCAACCCCACACCAGACCCGTAGGAGCAGTGGCTCCATGCAACGTCTGGCCCTGGGTTCGATAAATCACTGGTTGGTGCCAGATAAGGAGAGTCCGTCGACACAATCACCGGGCAAAGGAGAGGCCAGCTCACCATAGTGTTTTAAGAGCGTGAACCTCTCCCTTACCCCCAACAGGTTAATCATTCCTCTGCCCGGCCCGTAGGAGCAGTGGCTCCATGCAACGTCTGGCGGGTAAGTTTGATAAATCAGTGGTTGGTGTATGTGGTAGCTTTGTTAAGTTGGTCCCATTAAGGTGTTGGAGAAGTGTTTGTTTGCGAATAAACACCGGGTTGTGGAGAGGTTAAGGCACCGTTGTCTTTTAAGGGCGTGATCTCTACCTCTACCCCCTCTGAATAGATCATCCACTCACCAGGCCCGTAGGAGCAGTGGCTCCATTCAACGTCTGGTGAGTGAGTTTGATAGATTAGTGGTTGGTGTCTGCGTCTACCCCGTTCTGTCATGTAAACCTACGTCGTCGGCACAATCACCGGGCTTAGGAGAGACCAACGTATCACTGTCCTTTAAGGGCGTGATCCCCCCTACCCCCACTGGTTAAATCATCCCCCCACCAGGCCCGTAGGAGCAGTGGCTCCGTGCAACGTCTGGTGGATGAGTTTGAAAGATCAGTGGTTGGTGTATGTGTCTGCCTAGTTAACTCGGTGAAGCTATCCAGGTATTGAAGAATTTTCTGACGGCATATTAACACCGGGTTAAGGAGAGTTAAACGCACCATTGTCTTCTTAGGGCGTGATCCCCTCATTTACCCTCACCGGAAAGATCATCTCTCGACCGGGCCCGTAGGAGCAGTGGCTCCATGCAACGTCAGCTGGGTGAGCTTGATAGATCAGTGGTTGGTGCATGCGTCTGCCCCGTTCAGTCAGATTAGTCTTCAGGTTACTGAAGAAGTGTCCGTAAGCACAATCACCAGGTTGAGGAGAGGTCAACGCACCATCGTCTTTTCAAGGGCGTGGTCCCTTCTCTTTACCTCCACTGTTTAAATCATCCCCACCACCAGGCCCGTAGGAGCAATGGCTCCATACAACGTCTGGCGGTTGAGTTTGATAGATCAGTGGGTTCGTGTATGTGACTAATTTGTTTAGCTGTATTTAAGAATTGTCAAGCCATTTTGTAGCGTTAATAAATTTTAACATGTTATTGCTTGTAATGTCAGATAGTTCCTCTAATTCATTGAAGAAATGTCTCCCGAGGAGCCTATTTCTTAGATGACATAGTGCAGGGCAGTGACAAAGGTAGTGTGGAGTATCCTCAAGTATCTCTTCGTCACCACATCCTCTACATAAGTCGTCCATACTGAGACTCATCTTTTTCTTATGGTAACCCATTTGGTTGTGCCCAGTGGTAACGCTCACGAGAATAGATAGAGACTTTTTACCCAGGTGGATGATCTTGTCGGTCTTTTGTTAATCGAAACTAGGCCATAATTTTCTAGTTATAACACAGGTATCGAGTGAGTTCCATCTCTTGTTGGTTATAGGTAGAACTTTACTCTCGATTACCCTCTTAAGATTACAGGGCGGTATTTGAACAGTTGAATCTGCTTGATTAAGATCAAGTGCTGATCCCATTCTTGCCAGTTCGTCAGCACTTTCATTACCTGGGACACCACTGTGGCCAGGAACCCAGCAGAACCCTTAGAACCCCCAAGAACCCTTAGCTCTTCGCGACAGCATGTCACAAGCTTCGATTTTATTTCAATGGCAGAAATTGCTTTTATTGCCGCTTGGCTGTCAATGACAAAGGTGATATCCGCTTGTGGTATAGCCATCATTGAGACCTGTCTAGCAGCTTTCGTCACTGCCAGGACCTCAGCTTGGAAGACACTGCTGTAATTAGGAAGTCTGAATGAGCTGGTTAGTGCAAGAGTTTCCGAAAAGAAGCCTGCACCAACACCAGTATCCATCTTGGAACCGTCGGTATATATTGCTATCATCGATTCGCAGGTTGATGGTTCTTTGGTTTGCCAATCCTCTCTACTAGGAAAGGCGATCGTGAACGGCTTGTGAAAGTCTAAACGGGGTGTAATGTAGTCAGTGCATACCACACTTCCCGTGTATTTCTGCAGAATCTAAGCGTGTCCTATGGCGCTGCACTTCCAGCTACCAGTTTGGCTAAACCGAAATGCGCTCTTGGCTGCCGATTCTTGTACAAATAAATCAAGGGGTGTTAAGTTGAGTATAGCTTCCAAGCCCGCTGTGGGGGTGAACCTCATAGCCCCAGTGATTCCAATACATGCCATTCTTTGTACCTTGGTCATGAGTTTAAGGTTAGTAACTTTGTCGAGCGCATTCCACCAGACTACGTTACCGTATGTACAGTACAGGTCTAACTATCGCCGTGTACATCCACCTGATAATTTTTGGGCTAGGTCCCCAGGTTTTACCAAATATCCTGTTGCAGGAGTAGAATGCAAACATGGCTTTGTTAGTTCTTTCTTTAACGTTGCGACTCCAATTCAATTTCTTATCCAAGATTACACCAAGGTTTTTTGCTTGATCGGAGATTTTGAGTTGGGTCCCTTCAATGAAAGGAATCTTGAAAGTCGGTATTTTCCGTTTGTTCGTAAAAAGGACTAGTTCGGTTTTTTGCGGATTAACCGCAAGTTCACTAATTGTGGAGGGAAATTTGCCTGTCGCTAGTAATGCTAGATCATCTGCATATGCAATTACTTTGACTCCACTGTATCTTAGTCTCACAAGAACTGTGTTCATCACGAGTGTCCAGAGAAGGGGAGAAAGCACCCCACCTTGTGGAGTTCCTCTAGAAGTAGATACTTTGATTTGCACTCCTCCTAGCTCTGAGTTGATCTCTCTGTACCATAAGCCCTTGACCTTCGCTTTCAATCAAAACCCTGCGAAAGCCTCACCCAGGCAAATCAGGCACTTGGACTTCATAGGACAGTTCACCACTGAAGACACATGGCTGAAAGTGAAAATATTATAGCTTATACACTTTCACGTATTTCTGAAATTTCTGCCCAAAACACCATAGACTTTTAAAAGTTAGCGTAGACCAGGAGCAAGACGAAAAGCTGCAGCACTTTTAAAAGGTACTTCAAATTGCTTACTTATTAAAAAGTGTCCTGTTCTTACAGATCCTAAGCTTGTCTTGTACTGTGACGTATCAACGCAGCACGTTCGACCCTTCGTCACAAAACAATATGGACGGTCTGCATTCAATAGCGTGCACAACTTGGCACATCCTGGTATACGAGCAACTGTGAAACTGGTCACAGAACATTTCGTTTGGCCATCCATCCGAAAAGATTGTCAAATATGGGCAAAGCATTGTATGGCATGTCAAAAGTGTGGAAGCATGTTCGCACACCGATTGCACCTATCCAACAACTGACAAGCGTTTTGAACACCTCAACATCGACATAGTTGGGCCATTGCCGACCTCACGTGAATTTCGTTACCTTCTTACATGTGTGGCTCGGTTTTCAAGATGGTTAGAGGCGATAACAATACGGGATATGACTGCTGGAAGCGTAGCACGAGCTCTATACGAAGGATGGATCAGCAGGTTTGGCGTTCCACAGCGAATTACCACCGATCAAGGCCGCCAATTCGAAAGCGAACTTTTTAAACAACTGATGAAACTTCTTTGCATCAACCACCTACGAACAACTGCTTACCATCCGGAGGCTAATGGTATGATTAAGAGATACCACTGCATTCTCAAAGCTGCTTTTAAATGCCACACCACCGATGACTGGACTGACGTTCTACCATCAGTTTTATTAGGAATTCAAACCGCATTCAAGGAGAACTTAAATGCAACAACAGCTGAATTATTATATGGAACAATGCTGAAGCTACCAGGTGAATTTTTCTGCTCATCGAATGACGACATCAACACATCCGACTTTGTGAAGCAACGTCGAAGGACCATGAGCAACATGAAAGCAGAGAAAGCAAGTCATCATTGTTTTTATACCGAATGATCTGGCTTCTTGCAGAAATGTTTTTGTGCGACACGATGCTGTTAAGAAACCATTAGCTCCAACCTATGACGGACCTTTTCTTGTCGTCAGCAGGAATGATAAATTCTACCAGATCATAATTAACGAAAAGAAGAGCAACAGATAATGCTGTTGCCGCTCCTACAACACAACCACTTGCTGACATAACACCCGATAGAAACCAAGTCAACAAATATACGACACGATATGGACGTGTTGTTAGATTTCGTGAGCCCTAGTTCAGCATATCACTAGCACTGGAAGGGCAGTACTGTGGCGAACTGACCAGCGAACAGCGGACAATGAACAACACAGCGAACAGATAGTTTGCCAACAACGGCATCGCTGATTGAGTGACAGAATTCATCGAAGACTTGCTGTCATCGTCAATGTGCTTTCTGCTAGTCCTTGTCATTCACGACCAATTAATTTTCGCCCTTCGACGAAGCCAGTCGCCATCTTCGATCGCCTTCAGCGAAACGAAAGTTTCTATTATATAATTTTATATTTTAAGATTAAATAAAGTTTATTTTAATTAGAGGAATCTTTTTCATTTAGATAAGGACGAATCCTCTAAACAACCATTCATCTTTAAACATCTTACATCTTTAGCCACCACCATACTAATTCTTATAGAGGCAAGAAAGAGAAAATTATTTCAAAAAAATATATTGTAAACAATACTTTTATCAATTAATATACGTTTATCAATTAATATACTTTATTATTATCATTACTTTTATTAACCTAAATTTTTTATGAATTTGAATTAAATTTATTTTGAATTCAAATTTTTTTTTAATAATTATTATTATAATATAATCAGTTTATGTCCGAAAGTAAGACTTTCGAAATATCCGACTGTGAAGATTCCGATTCTAGTACTGTCGAAAACACCTCTTCCTCTGAGACCTCTAATTCTATTCTTTAACTCGAAACCGAAATGGCTCCAAAATTAGATCGATCTTTTGCCCTCAAATTAATTCCCGAATTTGATGGGAACAGAGCTAATCTCCACAAGTTCCTAAATGCGTGTGATTTGATATCCGAAGATATCACCGCTGCCGAAATTCCTATCCTCCTGCTAATCATCAAAACTAAATTTATTGCCCCAGCTTATAATATAGTAAAATATAAGGAATTCACCTTTATGTCAACAATTCTTAGAAACAAAATATCTGTCCCAACTCCAGTTGGAACTAATACATATAAAACAAAGAACAAATGAGACAGTGCGTTCTTACTCCAATAGATTGGAACAAACGCTTGCAAATCTGAACGATGCTTGCATAGCTAGCGAAGGGTCAGACAGTTCCAGCGTTATTATGAATCTCAACAGTAAAACTGCTTTAAAAGCATTTCAGATAGGTCTTAATCCTAGAATAAGTCTCATTATTAAAGCTTCGAGATTCACTACTTTGACGGAAGCTATAGAAGCTGCCGTATTAGAAGAGAAAAGTAGTTTCTCATATAATAACCAAACTTCCTATAACCAATCATCAGAACTAAATTTATTGCCCCAGCTTATAATATAGTAAAATATAAGGAATTCACCTTTATGTCAACAATTCTTAGAAACAAAATATCTGTCCCAACTCCAGTTGGAACTAATACATATAAAACAAAGAACAAATGAGACAGTGCGTTCTTACTCCAATAGATTGGAACAAACGCTTGCAAATCTGAACGATGCTTGCATAGCTAGCGAAGGGTCAGACAGTTCCAGCGTTATTATGAATCTCAACAATAAAACTGCTTTAAAAGCATTTCAGAGAGGTCTTAATCCTAGAATAAGTCTCATTATTAAAGCTTCGAGATTCACTACTCTGACGGAAGCTATAGAAGCTGCCGTATTAGAAGAGAAAAGTGGTTTCTCATATAATAACCAAACTTCCTATAACCAATCACAACCCAAACACAAAAACCCTACCTCTTGCAATTTTTGTAAAAAAACCGGACATAGCATCGAACAATGCTACTTTAAGCAAAAAAAGGAACAGCTTCCTTCTTTTAAAAGTGAGGTTAAGAAAGTAACTATTACTTGTAGTTACTGTCAGAACCTCGAGCATCATATAAATGAATGTCGAAAAAGGGAGTATAATAATAATAAAAAAAACAATACCAATTCTTTTTCCCCCTCAACGACAAACAGACATTCGGAATACCGTTCAGATGCCGAAACCAGAGGCCACATCTTAAACATAAATTAAAAAAAAATGAGTTATACAACTTCTTATTAATCTTCCAAAATACGTTACAATTTCTTACCCTTTCCACGTAGTAGATAGAAACTTTCCCATCAGTACCGATGGAATAATAGGTAACAATTTCCTTGATGACCATAAAACCCAAATATATTATGGCATCAAAATACTTACCTTCTCATGGAAAAATTATCTTATCGACTATGATCTAATTCCTTCTAATCTAATTAATATGAATATACCTCCTAGATCCGAAATCATTGTTCCAATCCTCAAGGAAATTAATGTGGATAGTATTTGTCTCTCCCAACAATTTCCCAATGGCTTATATATTGGCAATAGCATAACTCCTACCAATAGTTCTATCTCTTACATATCAGTCGTTAATTCCTCCATTGAGTTTAATACTGATGATATAGTTTTTGACGAAGTCTCTAATTACAATATTTTGCAAATTCAACACTTTCCTGCTTATTATGAAAGAATTAAAACTATACAAGAACTAGTGGTGACTGAACACATGACCAAAAACGAAAAGGCCTCTATTCTAGATTTATGCTGCTTGTATAGTGACTTATTTTTTGTAAAAGGAGATAAATTAACCCATACCTCTTCTGTACAACATCCTATCATAACACAAGATGATACGCCTACATATATAAAACCCTGCAGGTTGCCGGAAGCACAATGACAAGAAGTAAATAAACAAATCCATGAGATGATGGACGATAATATTATCCAACCATCGAATAGTCCGTGGAATTTCCCACTAATTGTCGTTCCGAAAAAACCTGATAAAGATGGTAACAAGAAATGGAGAATCGTTGTCGATTTTTGCAAACTCAACGACAAAACCGTCGGCGACGCATACCCGTTACCTAACATTACTGATATTCTGGATCAGTTAGTTCAAAGTTCTTCTCAACCTTAGATCTAGCCAGTGGCTTTCTCTTCTCCTTTTGGACATTATGAATTCATTAGAATGCCTTATGGATTAAAAGGTGCACCAACCACCTTCCAAAGGTTAATGAATAATGTTTTGACTGTAAACCTTCGTTTATATGGATGACATTGTGGTTTTTTTTAAGAGAAATCTTTGAACGTCTTAAAATGCATAATCTAAAATTGCAACCCGATAAATGCAAATTTTTGCGAACTGAGCTGATTTATTTGGGACATAACGAATCCGGTATTAAACCTGATCCACAAAAAATCGAATGTGTAAAAAATTTGCACAACCCAAGAACGCAAAAGAAATCAAAAGCTTCCTTGGTCTTGCAGGTTATTATCGGCGCGGCGCTTCATAAAAGATTTTGCAAAAATTTCTAAACCTCTTACTAATCTTTTACGTAAGGATGTTCGCTTCGACTGGATCCCTCTTTGTTCAAATTCTTTTCATGGATTAAAAGAAAAACTTATTAATCCACCCCTCCTACAATATCCCGATTTCACTAAAAAATTCATTCTTACAACGTATGCTAGCGACTTTGCTATTGGTAGTGTCCTTTCACAAGGTGAAGTTGGTAATGATCTTCCTATCTCCTATGCCTCACGAACTCTTCATAAAAGTGAAAAGATTATTCTACTACAGATAAGGAACTTTTGGCTATAGTTTGGTCAGTCAAACATTTCCGACCCTATCTGTATGGAAGAAAATTTCAACTTTACACGGATCATAAACCTCTAGTTATATCCACAATTGTAAAGACATAAATTCTAGAATGATGAGATATCCCCTACAGCTCGAAGAGTTTGAATATGAAATCATTCACAAAAAAGGTTAACAAAATCGGATGCTGATTACCTAAGCAGAATCGCAAAAATGACTCCTCGTTCAGATACAAAACCCTCTTCTAATTCTTCTCAAAATTCGTCTTCTGTAACATTTCCTAACTCGTCTTTAATCCCATCTACTATATCGTCTCCTACATCGCCTGAAAATACTAGTTCTTATTCTACATCTTCAAATACAAGTTCGTCTGCTACATCTTCAACTTCTAATTCTTGTTCAAAATCTTCAAATAAAAATACTAATTCTTGTTCAAAACCAATTCCTAATTCTTGTTCAAAATCTTCACATACAACTTCAAATTCTTCTTCAACATCTTGTTCCAAATCTTTGAACACTAATTCCAATCCCAGTTCCAAATCAGCAAATACCAATCCTAGTTCTAATGCTTCAAATGAAAATACTAATTCTTGTTCCACACCTTCTAATATAAATATTGATCCAAAAGCATCTCCTTCATCTACAAATAATAATTATAATTCTTTTTCAAGTCCTTCAACAATCAACATCTTCAAATACAAACTATAATTCCTTAAAGTCCGGTTCTAATTCTTGTTCAACGCCTTTACTCATAACTACTAATTCTTCGAAAATTCCTTTATCGAAACCAGATTTGTCAGAAAATGAAATCAAAACTATTTTTAAGGAATTTCATATAAATCCCATTGGAGGACACTGTGGTGTCAACAGAACCTTTAAACGTATAAAATTATATCATAGTTGGATAAATATGTTTCAAGATATAAAAAACTACATTAAAAATTGTGAACTCTTTTAGAAAAACAAAGTAACAAAATACACAATGGAACCTATGGTTATAACTTCAAATTCCAAATACCCCTTCGAAAAAATTTCCATCGATATCGTTGGTCCCTATCCTATAACTAATAATAATATTAAATATCTTTTAACATTCAACGATGATCTTACTAAATACACTGATGCAATCCCTTTACCAAATCAAGAGGCTAATACAATCGTCGAAGCATTCGTCAAACAAATAATATTTCGATATGGCACACCCAAATACGTGTTGTCAGATCAAGGCCAAAACTTCCTAAGCGATATATTCAAAAATGTATGCAAACTTCTTAAAATTACTAAACTCCAAACTACTGCATACCGACCACAATCAAATGGGTCTTGCGAAAGAAGTCACAGAAACTTCGTGGAATATCTCCGTTGTTTTATCAATAAATCTCAAGACGATTGGGATAGCTGGATTAAATATGCCGTTTTCGTACATATACGACTCCTAACACTTTAACGTCATACACTCCATTCGAACTTTTGTACGGTACACTTATGTACGGACAAATTGAACTTCCTTCTAGTGTAACAAAAAACCCAGAAATCTGTTACAATTACGATTTGTATGCAAATGAGCTTAAATGAAGGCTTCAGCATTGTCACAAAATCGCTAGAGACAAAATTCGCAAGAGTAAAGAATCATCAAAACATCAGTATGATAAAAAACTAAATCATGGAGACTTTCAGATAGGAGCGCTTGTTTTACTCAAAAATGAAAGTAATCAAAAAAATAAAAACAAAAAGCTTCTTCCTCTTTGGTCAGGACCTTACGAAATCTTATCCAAGTCAGGAGTAAACTCCGAAATTAATCTCAATATTCTTTCCAGAAATGGAGAAACCTATAATTGTAATCCTCATCTTTAAAACAATATTGATTTACCCAATGATGAGCAACCATATGAAATCGTCGACTTGAAAAAACAAGACGGGAATATACTACGAACACGTTGGTAACCCTCGACGACGAGGATGCACAAACTTTCTCTCGTCATATAAATAAACTTAACCAACAACAACATTATGAATCCCAATTAAACGAAAAACAAATTTCAATATCAAAAAATATCATCCATCTATTAAACCTTACAAACGACCAAATTATTAAAATAGAGGGAAAAATTGATGAAACCAGTAAAATCATTAATCAAATAAGAAAAAACTCAAATAGTAACAACATAATAAATAAATCCTTTCTTTCCCTAAACGAACTTTTAACGATGTTCAACTCTTTATCAGAATACCACTATTCAACCAAAGATCACCTCCTTGAAGCTATTTACTCCGCAGCCCATGAAAAACTTCACCCATATCTTATTGATCCTTCCAAGCTCACCGAAGAAATTAAAAAGATACAATTACTCCTTCTAGAAGAAAATCGTTTACCACTTCCTCTACAAGAGCAATATATAGACACACTTTTTAATCTCTTAGAAACTCATGTTTACTACATTGACAACCAAATTAATTTTGTATTAAGAATTCCTCTTACTTCCTCCAAAAACTATAAAGTTTATGAAATGACTAGTATACCAAATCTCATCAAAAACAAAACCTATTCAATTATAATACCCGAAAAACCTTTCCTTATCGTTGACTCAGAAAAACAATCGTATTTTCTCTATGATAACCATGACTTGGACAAATGTCAAACAACTACAAAAAATATTTATCTTTGCGAAAGGAATGCACCAATCCTTTTCACATCATCAAGCAGTGCCTGCTTTCCATTCTTCCAAGTGAAATCAGTAATTGCAATATTCAGTTAATGCAAATATATCATTCGATTTTCCTACAACTAGCAGACTCCAATTCTTGGATTTTCGTTTCCCCAAATCCAGAAAATCTTATGATTAAATCCAAAACCTTAGCTCTCAAATAAACATAAATGCAACTGGTATTCTTAAAATCGAACCAAACTTTATCCCAAATACAAGATATCAATCCTTAAGCTCCAAAACAAATTTCGAAAAAAAAAACTAATCTTAACTTTATTTCATCAAATCCTTATCTTTCGTTTAATATAACACCACCACAATTTGAGAAAATTCCCAGTTATGCTACAAAGTCTTTTAATATACATAATCAGATTAATGACCTTAATTCTATCAGTAAGAATATAGACAACTTACAAAATTCTCAGTTTGTATATTCGAATACCGATAGTGAAAATAAAAAAACTACAATCGTGTTTTTCCTTTTAATGCTTTTCACCGTATTCATAGGTATAATAATATTGCTAATGCGGAATATGAGAAAGAACTCTGTACATAATAAAAATGGAACGGAATCATTAGGTACCAATGCCAGAAATAAAAGTTCATTTAACCTTAGTAAAATTGGTAGAAACCGAACCAATACCAAAACCTCGTTTAGCCCCATCAAATCCATCTCGTTCACTCCCAATTCCATCTTTTCACAGCAAAGCCGAAACTCGCACCACTCCAAAGTACAAGTCTTAAGGGGGGGAGGTGTTGTAAAGTGCGTACTTCACAACATTCCCTTATCCTTCCTTATCCCATTGCAATTCAAACCATTGCAACTTCAAATTCCCACAGTCATCATTTCCTTTGATTGGCCAATATCCGACTCACTTTTAATTCCCATATTCATTATTTCCTTTAATTACCTACAAAAGTTCCATTCAACTCCAAAGTCGTCAACCACGCGATCAACGATCGCTCCACTTAAACCCATTCACTTTCCCAATACATTAAACTTCTCCAATTTCATTGCCTATGCCTCATTGAAACAAAAGCCAAAATTCCCAAATCATCATTTTCCATTTTTTCTATATCCAACAATCAATGCACTCCCTTTCCAATACACACTCTTTAAACCCATTAAAAGTGCATTGATCCCAAACCTCGTATCTGATGTTGCATCCTTTTCGGTGTGTCGGGTGACGAGCTATCGAGGTGAAACTCTGTTTCTTGTTATCGAATCGGTCGGACGAATTGTTTTTATTCTCTGAATCTTCTAACTCTTTAAATGAATCTTTAAATCTTGTTAAAATACTAAAATAGTCCTAAACAGCAGCAGAAAAAAGTTGTCGGCAAATAATGACAGCGCAGCTTCTTGTTGGTACCATCGTAGGCATCGATCAAATGCAAGAAATTGTAGAGAACCATACTCATTCAAGGCTTCGTTAAACTAATAGGCCACTGGCCTTCATAACTTCATAACTATGGTCTTGTGGTCTGATGGAACAGCAATTTATCGTTCCTCATCGACACGGGAGCTGATATTTCTGCTAAACCAACAAACCAACAAAGAAAATTAAAACACAGTGATGAACCGAAAGTATACGCAGCGAATAACACTCCGATTTCAACCTTTGGAAATAAAGCCCTCGCTCTTGACCTTGGATTAAGACGTCCTTTAAAATGGAATTTCGTGATTGCCGACGTATACCGACCAATTTTGGGAGCGGATTTTCTGAAATATTTTGGACTTTCAGTTGATCTTAAGCAACGTCGCGTAATAGATCAGCAAACGTCCATATCTACAATCGGATACCTCATCAACACCCCATCGACCAAGCTTACCAATGTCAACCGAGAGATGCCATTCCAGGATCTTCTAAAGGAGTTCACGGATATAACACGTCTTACTTTAGCAGCGAGAACAATGAAGCATGGTATTACACATCACACCCCAACAACCGGACCACCAGTTCATGCGACATGTAGACGACTGCCTCCGGACAAATTAAAAGCAGCTAAACGAGAGTTCGAAAGCCTAATGGCACAGGGAATTTGCCGTCTTTCAAAAAGTGCTTGAACAATTCCACTGCATATGGTTCCCAAGCAAAACGGAGAGTGGAGACCTTTTGGGGATTATCGGCGACTCAACGCCAATTCTACACCGGATCGATACCTCATACACCATTTGCAAGACTTCACCGCCTTTTTGGAAGACGCAACCATTTTCTCAACATTGGACTTACAGAAGGCTTACCATCAGATACCGGTAAAGCCTGATGACATACCGAAGACAGCTGTTATCACGTCATTTGGTCTATGGGAGTTTCTGTATATGCCACCTGGACTACGTTATGCTGTCCAAACGTTCCAGCGCTTCATAGACAACGTACTAAGAGGTTTGGAGTTTGCATTCCCATATATCGATGATATTCTTGTGGCGTCTAAAAACATTGAAGAACATCAATTACATCTCCGCATAATTTTTGAACGCTTACGTGAGTATGGTTTGTTATTGAACGTGGACAAAAGCCGTTTCGCACAAGAAGAATATTGTTCTTAGGCCACACAGTCAATGCTGCCGGAATTAAGCCACCACAGAACAAAGTTCAATCTATCCTTGATCATCCAAAGCCAGAAAAGGTATGTGACCTAAAACGATTTCTAAATTCTATTAATTTTTACAGACGCTTTCTGAAAAATGCTGTCAACAATCAAGGCGTACTTCAAAAAGTCCTTCCACCAGGAAACAAGAAAAACGATAATCAAATGGATTCCAGAAGCAGAGGAGAGGTTCGCAAGGTGCAAGAAAGCTCTGGCCGAAGCAACCCTTCTTTCACATCCGAAATCAAATGCAGCGCTCGCTTTGATGTCGCTCTAGGAGGGGCTCTTCAACAATTTTCCAATGGCAGATGGGAACCTCTTGGATATTTTTCCAAAAAGCTGACTCCATCTCAAACGAAGTTTAGCGTTTACGACAGAGAGCTGCTCGGTGATTATGTGTCCGTAAAACATTTCCGTTTTATGCTAGAAGGTCGCATTTTTTATATTTTTACGTACCATAAGCCCTTAGGTTAGGTTAGGTTAGGTTAGTGGGCTGACAGTTGATCTTGTTACCGTCACACTTAGATCAGTGTAGATCCAGTGTGATACCCTGGGGATTAATCCCCATAAAAGTAACCTATGATAAATCCAATGACATAGTCCGTAGAGGGCGTCAATACAGTTCTTACAAGCTGAAGCTTGGAAAAGTCGTTTACAAATTGATTGAAGGAGTGTCAGTCGCTGCGTAAATACCGGGTTGAGGATAGGTTGACGCACCATTGTCTTTTAAGGGCGTGTCCCTTTCCTTTACCCTCACTGGATTGATCAACCCCACACCAGACCCGTAGGAGCAGTGGCTCCATGCAACGTCTGGCCCTGGGTTCGATAAATCACTGGTTGGTGCCAGATAAGGAGAGTCCGTCGACACAATCACCGGGCAAAGGAGAGGCCAGCTCACCATAGTGTTTTTAGAGCGTGAACCTCTCCCTTACCCCCAACAGGTTAATCATTCCTCTGCCCGGCCCGTAGGAGCAGTGGCTCCATGCAACGTCTGGCGGGTAAGTTTGATAACTCAGTGGTTGGTGTATGTGGTAGCTCTGTTAAGTTGGTCCCATTAAGGTGTTGGAGAAGTGTTTGTTTGCGAATAAACACCGGGTTGTGGAGAGGTTAAGGCACCGTTGTCTTTTAAGGGCGTGATCTCTACCTCTACCCCCTCTGAATAGATCATCCACTCACCAGGCCCGTAGGAGCAGTGGCTCCATTCAACGTCTGGTGAGTGAGTTTGATAGATTAGTGGTTGGTACCTGCGTCTACCCCGTTCTGTCATGTAAACCTACGTCGTCGGCACAATCACCGGGCTTCGGAGAGACCAACGTATCACTGTCCTTTAAGGGCGTGATCTCCCCTACCCCCACTGGTTAAATCATCCCCCCATCAGGCTCGTAGGAGCAGTGGCTCCGTGCAACGTCTGGTGGATGAGTTTGAAAGATCAGTGGTTGGTGTATGTGTCTGCCTAGTTAACTCGGTGAAGCTATCCAGGTATTGAAGAATTTTCTGACGGCATATTAACACCGGGTTAAGGAGAGTTAAACGCACCATTGTCTTCTTAGGGCGTGATCCCCTCATTTACCCTCACCGGAAAGATCATCTCTCGACCGGGCCCGTAGGAGCAGTGGCTCCATGCAACGTCCGCTGGGTGAGCTTGATAGATCAGTGGTTGGTGCATGCGTCTGCCCCGTTCAGTCAGATTAGTCTTCAGGTTACTGAAGAAGTGTCCGTAAGCACAATCACCAGGTTGAGGAGAGGTCAACGCACCATCGTCTTTTCAAGGGCGTGGTCCCTTCTCTTTACCTCCACTGTTTAAATCATCCCCACCACCAGGTCCGTAGGAGCAATGGCTCCATACAACGTCTGGCGGTTGAGTTTGATAGATCAGTGGGTTCGTGTATGTGACTAATTTGTTTAGCTGTATTTAAGAATTGTCAAGCCATTTTGTAGCGTTAATAAATTTTAACATGTTATTGCTTGTAATGTCAGATAGTTCCTCTAATTCATTGAAGAAATGTCTCCCGAGGAGCCTATTTCTTAGATGACATAGTGCAGGGCAGTGACAAAGGTAGTGTGGAGTATCCTCAAGTATCTCTTCGTCACCACATCCTCTACATAAGTCGTCCATACTGAGACTCATCTTTTTCTTATGGTCACCCATTTGGTTGTGCCCAGTGGTAACGCTCACGAGAATAGATAGAGACTTTTTACCCAGGTGGATGATCTTGTCGGTCTTTTGTTAATCGGAACTAGGCCATAATTTTCTAGTAATAACACAGGTATCGAGTGAGTTCCATCTCATGTTGGTTATAGCTAGAACTTTACTCTCGATTACCCTCTTAAGATTACAGGGCGGGATTTGAACAGTTGAATCTGCTTGATTAAGATCAAGTGCTGATCCCATTCTTGCCAGTTCGTTAGCACTTTCATTACCTGGGACACCACTGTGGCCAGGAACCCAGCAGAACCCTTAGAACCCCCAAGAACCCTTAGCTCTTCGCGACAGCATGTCACAAGCTTCGATTTTATTTCAATGGCAGAAATTGCTTTTATTGCCGCTTGGCTGTCAATGACAAAGGTGATATCCGCTTGTGGTATAGCCATCATTGAGACCTGTCTATCAGCTTTCGTCACTGCCAGGACCTCAGCTTGGAAGACACTGCTGTAATTAGGAAGTCTGAATGAGCTGGTTAGTGCAAGAGTTTCCGAAAAGAAGCCTGCACCAACACCAGTATCCATCTTGGAACCGTCGGTATATATTGCTATCATCGATTCGCAGGTTGATGGTTCTTTGGTTTGCCAATCCTCTCTACTAGGAAAGGCGATCGTGAACGACTTGTGAAAGTCTAAACGGGGTGTAATGTAGTCAGTGCATACCACAATTCCCGTGTATTTCTGCAGAATCTGCGCGTGTCCTATGGCGCTGCGCTTCCAGCTACCAGTTTAGCTAAACCGAAATGCGCTCTTGGCTGCCGATTCTTGTACAAATAAATCAAGGGGTGTTAAGTTGAGTATAGCTTCCAAGCCCGCTGTGGGGGTGAACCTCATAGCCCCAGTGATTCCAATACATGCCATTCTTTGTACCTTGGTCATGAGTTTAAGGTTAGTAACTTTGTCGAGCGCATTCCACCAGACTACGTTACCGTATGTCAGTACAGGTCTAACTATCGCCGTGTACATCCACCTGATAATTTTTGGGCTAGGTCCCCAGGTTTTACCAAATATCCTGTTGCAGGAGTAGAATGCAAACATGGCTTTGTTAGTTCTTTCTTTAACGTTGCGACTCCAATTCAATTTCTTATCCAAGATTACACCAAGGTTTTTTGCTTGATCGGAGATTTTGAGTTGGGTCCCTTCAATGAAAGGAATCTTGAAAGTCGGTATTTTCCGTTTGTTCGTAAAAAGGACTAGTTCGGTTTTTTGCGGATTAACCGCAAGTTCACTAATTGTGGAGGGAAATTTGCCTGTCGCTAGTAATGCTAGATCATCTGCATATGCAATTACTTTGACTCCACTGTATCTTAGTCTCACAAGAACTGTGTTCATCACGAGTGTCCAGAGAAGGGGAGAAAGCACCCCACCTTGTGGAGTTCCTCTAGAAGTAGATACTTTGATTTGCACTCCTCCTAGCTCTGAGTTGATCTCTCTGTACCATAAGCCCTTGACCTTCGCTTTCAATCAAAACCCTGCGAAAGCCTCACCCAGGCAAATCAGGCACTTGGACTTCATAGGACAGTTCACCACTGAAGATACATGGCTGAAAGTGAAAATATTATAGCTTATACACTTTCACGTATTTCTGAAATTTCTGCCCAAAACACCATAGACTTTGAAAAGTTAGCGTAGACCAGGAGCAAGACGAAGAGCTGCAGCACTTTTAAAAGGTACTTCAAATTGCTTACTTATTAAAAAGTGTCCTGTTCTTACAGATCCTAAGCTTGTCTTGTACTGTGACGTATCAACGCAGCACGTTCGACCCTTCGTCACAAAACAATATCGACGGTCTGCATTCAATAGCGTGCACAACTTGGCACATCTTGGTATACGAGCAACTGTGAAACTGGTCACAACGTTTCGTTTGGCCATCCATCCGAAAAGATTGTCAAATATGGGCAAAGCATTGTATCGCATGTCAAAAGTGTGGAAGCATGTTCGCACACCGATTGCACCTATCCACCAACTGACAAGCGTTTTGAACACCTCAACATCGACATAGTTAGGCCATTGCCGACCTCACGTGAATTTCGTTACCTTCTTACATGTGTGGCTCGGTTTTCAAGATGGTTAGAGGCGATAACAATACGGGATATGACTGCTGGAAGCGTAGCACGAGCTCTATACGAAGGATGGATCAGCAGGTTTGGCGTTCCACAGCGAATTACCACCGATCAAGGCCGCCAATTCGAAAGCGAACTTTTTAAACAACTGATGAAACTTCTTTGCATCAACCACCTACGAACAACTGCTTACCATCCGGAGGCTAATGGTATGATTAAGAGATACCACTGCATTCTCAAAGCTGCTTTTAAATGCCACACCACCGATGACTGGACTGACGTTCTACCATCAGTTTTATTAGGAATTCAAACCGCATTCAAGGAGAACTTAAATGCAACAACAGCTGAATTATTATATGGAACAATGCTGAAGCTACCAGGTGAATTTTTCTGCTCATCGAATGACGACATCAACACATCCGACTTTGTGAAGCAACGTCGAAGGACCATGAGCAACATGAAAGCAGAGAAAGCAAGTCATCATTGTTTTTATACCGAATGATCTGGCTTCTTGCAGAAATGTTTTTGTGCGACACGATGCTGTTAAGAAACCATTAGCTCCAACCTATGACGGACCTTTTCTTGTCGTCAGCAGGAATGATAAATTCTACCAGATCATAATTAACGAAAAGAAGAGCAACGTATCCATTGACCGACTTAAGCCTGCACACACCCTTGAAGATAATGCTGTTGCCGCTCCTACAACACAACCACTTGCTGACATAACACCCGATAGAAACCAAGTCAACAAATATACGACACGATATGGACGTGTTGTTAGATTTCGTGAGCCCTAGTTCAGCATAGCACTGGAAGGGCAGTACTGTGGCGAACTGACCAGCGAACAGCGGACAATGAACAACACAGCGAACAGATAGTTTGCCAACAACGGCATCGCTGATTGAGTGACAGAATTCATCGAAGACTTGCTGTCATCGTCAATGTGCTTTCTGCTAGTCCTTGTCATTCACGACCAATTAATTTTCGCCCTTCGACGAAGCCAGTCGCCATCTTCGATCGCCTTCAGCGAAACGAAAGTTTCTATTTTATAATTTTATATTTTAAGATTAAATAAAGTTTATTTTAATTAGAGGAATCTTTTTCATTTAGATAAGGACGAATCCTCTAAACAACCATTCATCTTTAAACATCTTACATCTTTAGCCACCACCATACTAATTCTTATAGAGGCAAGAAAGAGAAAATTATTTCAAAAAAATATATTGTAAACAATACTTTTATCAATTAATATACGTTTATCAATTAATATACTTTATTATTATCATTACTTTTATTAACCTAAATTTTTTATGAATTTGAATTAAATTTATTTTGAATTCAAATTTTTTTTTAATAATTATTATTATAATATAATCAGTTTATGTCGGAAAGTAAGACTTTCGAAATATCCGACTGTGAAGATTCCGATTCTAGTACTGTCGAAAACACCTCTTCCTCTGAGACCTCTAATTCTATTCTTTAACTCGAAACCGAAATGGCTCCAAAATTAGATCGATCTTTTGCCCTCAAATTAATTCCCGAATTTGATGGGAACAGAGCTAATCTCCACAAGTTCCTAAATGCGTGTGATTTGATATCCGAAGATATCACCGCTGCCGAAATTCCTATCCTCCTGCTAATCATCAAAACTAAATTTATTGCCCCAGCTTATAATATAGTAAAATATAAGGAATTCACCTTTATGTCAACAATTCTTAGAAACAAAATATCTGTCCCAACTCCAGTTGGAACTAATACATATAAAACAAAGAACAAATGAGACAGTGCGTTCTTACTCCAATAGATTGGAACAAACGCTTGCAAATCTGAACGATGCTTGCATAGCTAGCGAAGGGTCAGACAGTTCCAGCGTTATTATGAATCTCAACAGTAAAACTGCTTTAAAAGCATTTCAGATAGGTCTTAATCCTAGAATAAGTCTCATTATTAAAGCTTCGAGATTCACTACTTTGACGGAAGCTATAGAAGCTGCCGTATTAGAAGAGAAAAGTAGTTTCTCATATAATAACCAAACTTCCTATAACCAATCATCAGAACTAAATTTATTGCCCCAGCTTATAATATAGTAAAATATAAGGAATTCACCTTTATGTCAACAATTCTTAGAAACAAAATATCTGTCCCAACTCCAGTTGGAACTAATACATATAAAACAAAGAACAAATGAGACAGTGCGTTCTTACTCCAATAGATTGGAACAAACGCTTGCAAATCTGAACGATGCTTGCATAGCTAGCGAAGGGTCAGACAGTTCCAGCGTTATTATGAATCTCAACAATAAAACTGCTTTAAAAGCATTTCAGAGAGGTCTTAATCCTAGAATAAGTCTCATTATTAAAGCTTCGAGATTCACTACTCTGACGGAAGCTATAGAAGCTGCCGTATTAGAAGAGAAAAGTGGTTTCTCATATAATAACCAAACTTCCTATAACCAATCACAACCCAAACACAAAAACCCTACCTTTTGCAATTTTTGTAAAAAAACCGGACATAGCATCGAACAATGCTACTTTAAGCAAAAAAAGGAACAGCTTCCTTCTTTTAAAAGTGAGGTTAAGAAAGTAACTATTACTTGTAGTTACTGTCAGAACCTCGAGCATCATATAAATGAATGTCGAAAAAGGGAGTATAATAATAATAAAAAAAACAATACCAATTCTTTTTCCCCCTCAACGACAAACAGACATTCGGAATACCGTTCAGATGCCGAAACCAGAGGCCACATCTTAAACATAAATTAAAAAAAAATGAGTTATACAACTTCTTATTAATCTTCCAAAATACGTTACAATTTCTTACCCTTTCCACGTAGTAGATAGAAACTTTCCCATCAGTACCGATGGAATAATAGGTAACAATTTCCTTGATGACCATAAAACCCAAATATATTATGGCATCAAAATACTTACCTTCTCATGGAAAAATTATCTTATCGACTATGATCTAATTCCTTCTAATCTAATTAATATGAATATACCTCCTAGATCCGAAATCATTGTTCCAATCCTCAAGGAAATTAATGTGGATAGTATTTGTCTCTCCCAACAATTTCCCAATGGCTTATATATTGGCAATAGCATAACTCCTACCAATAGTTCTATCTCTTACATACATGTCGTTAATTCCTCCATTGAGTTTAATACTGATGATATAGTTTTTGACGAAGTCTCTAATTACAATATTTTGCAAATTCAACACTTTCCTGCTTATTATGAAAGAATTAAAACTATACAAGAACTAGTGGTGACTGAACACATGACCAAAAACGAAAAGGCCTCTATTCTAGATTTATGCTGCTTGTATAGTGACTTATTTTTTGTAAAAGGAGATAAATTAACCCATACCTCTTCTGTACAACATCCTATCATAACACAAGATGATACGCCTACATATATAAAACCCTGCAGGTTGCCGGAAGCACAATGACAAGAAGTAAATAAACAAATCCATGAGATGATGGACGATAATATTATCCAACCATCGAATAGTCCGTGGAATTTCCCACTAATTGTCGTTCCGAAAAAACCTGATAAAGATGGTAACAAGAAATGGAGAATCGTTGTCGATTTTTGCAAACTCAACGACAAAACCGTCGGCGACGCATACCCGTTACCTAACATTACTGATATTCTGGATCAGTTAGTTCAAAGTTCTTCTCAACCTTAGATCTAGCCAGTGGCTTTCTCTTCTCCTTTTGGACATTATGAATTCATTAGAATGCCTTATGGATTAAAAGGTGCACCAACCACCTTCCAAAGGTTAATGAATAATGTTTTGACTGTAAACCTTCGTTTATATGGATGACATTGTGGTTTTTTTTAAGAGAAATCTTTGAACGTCTTAAAATGCATAATCTAAAATTGCAACCCGATAAATGCAAATTTTTGCGAACTGAGCTGATTTATTTGGGACATAACGAATCCGGTATTAAACCTGATCCACAAAAAATCGAATGTGTAAAAAATTTGCACAACCCAAGAACGCAAAAGAAATCAAAAGCTTCCTTGGTCTTGCAGGTTATTATCGGCGCGGCGCTTCATAAAAGATTTTGCAAAAATTTCTAAACCTCTTACTAATCTTTTACGTAAGGATGTTCGCTTCGACTGGATCCCTCTTTGTTCAAATTCTTTTCATGGATTAAAAGAAAAACTTATTAATCCACCCCTCCTACAATATCCCGATTTCACTAAAAAATTCATTCTTACAACGTATGCTAGCGACTTTGCTATTGGTAGTGTCCTTTCACAAGGTGAAGTTGGTAATGATCTTCCTATCTCCTATGCCTCACGAACTCTTCATAAAAGTGAAAAGATTATTCTACTACAGATAAGGAACTTTTGGCTATAGTTTGGTCAGTCAAACATTTCCGACCCTATCTGTATGGAAGAAAATTTCAACTTTACACGGATCATAAACCTCTAGTTATATCCACAATTGTAAAGACATAAATTCTAGAATGATGAGATATCCCCTACAGCTCGAAGAGTTTGAATATGAAATCATTCACAAAAAAGGTTAACAAAATCGGATGCTGATTACCTAAGCAGAATCGCAAAAATGACTCCTCGTTCAGATACAAAACCCTCTTCTAATTCTTCTCAAAATTCGTCTTCTGTAACATTTCCTAACTCGTCTTTAATCCCATCTACTATATCGTCTCCTACATCGCCTGAAAATACTAGTTCTTATTCTACATCTTCAAATACAAGTTCGTCTGCTACATCTTCAACTTCTAATTCTTGTTCAAAATCTTCAAATAAAAATACTAATTCTTGTTCAAAACCAATTCCTAATTCTTGTTCAAAATCTTCACATACAACTTCAAATTCTTCTTCAACATCTTGTTCCAAATCTTTGAACACTAATTCCAATCCCAGTTCCAAATCAGCAAATACCAATCCTAGTTCTAATGCTTCAAATGAAAATACTAATTCTTGTTCCACACCTTCTAATATAAATATTGATCCAAAAGCATCTCCTTCATCTACAAATAATAATTATAATTCTTCTTCAAGTCCTTCAACAATCAACATCTTCAAATACAAACTATAATTCCTTAAAGTCCGGTTCTAATTCTTGTTCAACGCCTTTACTCATAACTACTAATTCTTCGAAAATTCCTTTATCGAAACCAGATTTGTCAGAAAATGAAATCAAAACTATTTTTAAGGAATTTCATATAAATCCCATTGGAGGACACTGTGGTGTCAACAGAACCTTTAAACGTATAAAATTATATCATAGTTGGATAAATATGTTTCAAGATATAAAAAACTACATTAAAAATTGTGAACTCTTTTAGAAAAACAAAGTAACAAAATACACAATGGAACCTATGGTTATAACTTCAAATTCCAAATACCCCTTCGAAAAAATTTCCATCGATATCGTTGGTCCCTATCCTATAACTAATAATAATATTAAATATCTTTTAACATTCAACGATGATCTTACTAAATACACTGATGCAATCCCTTTACCAAATCAAGAGGCTAATACAATCGTCGAAGCATTCGTCAAACAAATAATATTTCGATATGGCACACCCAAATACGTGTTGTCAGATCAAGGCCAAAACTTCCTAAGCGATATATTCAAAAATGTATGCAAACTTCTTAAAATTACTAAACTCCAAACTACTGCATACCGACCACAATCAAATGGGTCTTGCGAAAGAAGTCACAGAAACTTCGTGGAATATCTCCGTTGTTTTATCAATAAATCTCAAGACGATTGGGATAGCTGGATTAAATATGCCGTTTTCGTACATATACGACTCCTAACACTTTAACGTCATACACTCCATTCGAACTTTTGTACGGTACACTTATGTACGGACAAATTGAACTTCCTTCTAGTGTAACAAAAAACCCAGAAATCTGTTACAATTACGATTTGTATGCAAATGAGCTTAAATGAAGGCTTCAGCATTGTCACAAAATCGCTAGAGACAAAATTCGCAAGAGTAAAGAATCATCAAAACATCAGTATGATAAAAAACTAAATCATGGAGACTTTCAGATAGGAGCGCTTGTTTTACTCAAAAATGAAAGTAATCAAAAAAATAAAAACAAAAAGCTTCTTCCTCTTTGGTCAGGACCTTACGAAATCTTATCCAAGTCAGGAGTAAACTCCGAAATTAATCTCAATATTCTTTCCAGAAATGGAGAAACCTATAATTGTAATCCTCATCTTTAAAACAATATTGATTTACCCAATGATGAGCAACCATATGAAATCGTCGACTTGAAAAAACAAGACGGGAATATACTACGAACACGTTGGTAACCCTCGACGACGAGGATGCACAAACTTTCTCTCGTCATATAAATAAACTTAACCAACAACAACATTATGAATCCCAATTAAACGAAAAACAAATTTCAATATCAAAAAATATCATCCATCTATTAAACCTTACAAACGACCAAATTATTAAAATAGAGGGAAAAATTGATGAAACCAGTAAATTCATTAATCAAATAAGAAAAAACTCAAATAGTAACAACATAATAAATAAATCCTTTCTTTCCCTAAACGAACTTTTAACGATGTTCAACTCTTTATCAGAATACCACTATTCAACCAAAGATCACCTCCTTGAAGCTATTTACTCCGCAGCCCATGAAAAACTTCACCCATATCTTATTGATCCTTCCAAGCTCACCGAAGAAATTAAAAAGATACAATTACTCCTTCTAGAAGAAAATCGTTTACCACTTCCTCTACAAGAGCAATATATAGACACACTTTTTAATCTCTTAGAAACTCATGTTTACTACATTGACAACCAAATTAATTTTGTATTAAGAATTCCTCTTACTTCCTCCAAAAACTATAAAGTTTATGAAATGACTAGTATACCAAATCTCATCAAAAACAAAACCTATTCAATTATAATACCCGAAAAACCTTTCCTTATCGTTGACTCAGAAAAACAATCGTATTTTCTCTATGATAACCATGACTTGGACAAATGTCAAACAACTACAAAAAATATTTATCTTTGCGAAAGGAATGCACCAATCCTTTTCACATCATCAAGCAGTGCCTGCTTTCCATTCTTCCAAGTGAAATCAGTAATTGCAATATTCAGTTAATGCAAATATATCATTCGATTTTCCTACAACTAGCAGACTCCAATTCTTGGATTTTCGTTTCCCCAAATCCAGAAAATCTTATGATTAAATCCAAAACCTTAGCTCTCAAATAAACATAAATGCAACTGGTATTCTTAAAATCGAACCAAACTTTATCCCAAATACAAGATATCAATCCTTAAGCTCCAAAACAAATTTCGAAAAAAAAAACTAATCTTAACTTTATTTCATCAAATCCTTATCTTTCGTTTAATATAACACCACCACAATTTGAGAAAATTCCCAGTTATGCTACAAAGTCTTTTAATATACATAATCAGATTAATGACCTTAATTCTATCAGTAAGAATATAGACAACTTACAAAATTCTCAGTTTGTATATTCGAATACCGATAGTGAAAATAAAAAAACTACAATCGTGTTTTTCCTTTTAATGCTTTTCACCGTATTCATAGGTATAATAATATTGCTAATGCGGAATATGAGAAAGAACTCTGTACATAATAAAAATGGAACGGAATCATTAGGTACCAATGCCAGAAATAAAAGTTCATTTAACCTTAGTAAAATTGGTAGAAACCGAACCAATACCAAAACCTCGTTTAGCCCCATCAAATCCATCTCGTTCACTCCCAATTCCATCTTTTCACAGCAAAGCCGAAACTCGCACCACTCCAAAGTACAAGTCTTAAGGGGGGGAGGTGTTGTAAAGTGCGTACTTCACAACATTCCCTTATCCTTCCTTATCCCATTGCAATTCAAACCATTGCAACTTCAAATTCCCACAGTCATCATTTCCTTTGATTGGCCAATATCCGACTCACTTTTAATTCCCATATTCATTATTTCCTTTAATTACCTACAAAAGTTCCATTCAACTCCAAAGTCGTCAACCACGCGATCAACGATCGCTCCACTTAAACCCATTCACTTTCCCAATACATTAAACTTCTCCAATTTCATTGCCTATGCCTCATTGAAACAAAAGCCAAAATTCCCAAATCATCATTTTCCATTTTTTCTATATCCAACAATCAATGCACTCCCTTTCCAATACACACTCTTTAAACCCATTAAACGTGCATTGATCCCAAACCTCGTATCTGATGTTGCATCCTTTTCGGTGTGTCGGGTGACGAGCTATCGAGGTGAAACTCTGTTTCTTGTTATCGAATCGGTCGGACGAATTGTTTTTATTCTCTGAATCTTCTAACTCTTTAAATGAATCTTTAAATCTTGTTAAAATACTAAAATAGTCCTAAACAGCAGCAGAAAAAAGTTGTCGGCAAATAATGACAGCGCAGCTTCTTGTTGGTACCATCGTAGGCATCGATCAAATGCAAGAAATTGTAGAGAACCATACTCATTCAAGGCTTCGTTAAACTAATAGGCCACTGGCCTTCATAACTTCATAACTATGGTCTTGTGGTCTGATGGAACAGCAATTTATCGTTCCTCATCGACACGGGAGCTGATATTTCTGCTAAACCAACAAACCAACAAAGAAAATTAAAACACAGTGATGAACCGAAAGTATACGCAGCGAATAACACTCCGATTTCAACCTTTGGAAATAAAGCCCTCGCTCTTGACCTTGGATTAAGACGTCCTTTAAAATGGAATTTCGTGATTGCCGACGTATACCGACCAATTTTGGGAGCGGATTTTCTGAAATATTTTGGACTTTCAGTTGATCTTAAGCAACGTCGCGTAATAGATCAGCAAACGTCCATATCTACAATCGGATACCTCATCAACACCCCATCGACCAAGCTTACCAATGTCAACCGAGAGATGCCATTCCAGGATCTTCTAAAGGAGTTCACGGATATAACACGTCTTACTTTAGCAGCGAGAACAATGAAGCATGGTATTACACATCACATCCCAACAACCGGACCACCAGTTCATGCGACATGTAGACGACTGCCTCCGGACAAATTAAAAGCAGCTAAACGAGAGTTCGAAAGCCTAATGGCACAGGGAATTTGCCGTCTTTCAAAAAGTGCTTGAACAATTCCACTGCATATGGTTCCCAAGCAAAACGGAGAGTGGAGACCTTTTGGGGATTATCGGCGACTCAACGCCAATTCTACACCGGATCGATACCTCATACACCATTTGCAAGACTTCACCGCCTTTTTGGAAGACGCAACCATTTTCTCAACATTGGACTTACAGAAGGCTTACCATCAGATACCGGTAAAGCCTGATGACATACCGAAGACAGCTGTTATCACGTCATTTGGTCTATGGGAGTTTCTGTATATGCCACCTGGACTACGTTATGCTGTCCAAACGTTCCAGCGCTTCATAGACAACGTACTAAGAGGTTTGGAGTTTGCATTCCCATATATCGATGATATTCTTGTGGCGTCTAAAAACATTGAAGAACATCAATTACATCTCCGCATAATTTTTGAACGCTTACGTGAGTATGGTTTGTTATTGAACGTGGACAAAAGCCGTTTCGCACAAGAAGAATATTGTTCTTAGGCCACACAGTCAATGCTGCCGGAATTAAGCCACCACAGAACAAAGTTCAATCTATCCTTGATCATCCAAAGCCAGAAAAGGTATGTGACCTAAAACGATTTCTAAATTCTATTAATTTTTACAGACGCTTTCTGAAAAATGCTGTCAACAATCAAGGCGTACTTCAAAAAGTCCTTCCACCAGGAAACAAGAAAAACGATAATCAAATGGATTCCAGAAGCAGAGGAGAGGTTCGCAAGGTGCAAGAAAGCTCTGGCCGAAGCAACCCTTCTTTCACATCCGAAATCAAATGCAGCGCTCGCTTTGATGTCGCTCTAGGAGGGGCTCTTCAACAATTTTCCAATGGCAGATGGGAACCTCTTGGATATTTTTCCAAAAAGCTGACTCCATCTCAAACGAAGTTTAGCGTTTACGACAGAGAGCTGCTCGGTGATTATGTGTCCGTAAAACATTTCCGTTTTATGCTAGAAGGTCGCATTTTTTATATTTTTACGTACCATAAGCCCTTAGGTTAGGTTAGGTTAGGTTAGTGGGCTGACAGTTGATCTTGTTACCGTCACACTTAGATCAGTGTAGATCCAGTGTGATACCCTGGGGATTAATCCCCATAAAAGTAACCTATGATAAATCCAATGACATAGTCCGTAGAGGGCGTCAATACAGTTCTTACAAGCTGAAGCTTGGAAAAGTCGTTTACAAATTGATTGAAGGAGTGTCAGTCGCTGCGTAAATACCGGGTTGAGGATAGGTTGACGCACCATTGTCTTTTAAGGGCGTGTCCCTTTCCTTTACCCTCACTGGATTGATCAACCCCACACCAGACCCGTAGGAGCAGTGGCTCCATGCAACGTCTGGCCCTGGGTTCGATAAATCACTGGTTGGTGCCAGATAAGGAGAGTCCGTCGACACAATCACCGGGCAAAGGAGAGGCCAGCTCACCATAGTGTTTTTAGAGCGTGAACCTCTCCCTTACCCCCAACAGGTTAATCATTCCTCTGCCCGGCCCGTAGGAGCAGTGGCTCCATGCAACGTCTGGCGGGTAAGTTTGATAACTCAGTGGTTGGTGTATGTGGTAGCTCTGTTAAGTTGGTCCCATTAAGGTGTTGGAGAAGTGTTTGTTTGCGAATAAACACCGGGTTGTGGAGAGGTTAAGGCACCGTTGTCTTTTAAGGGCGTGATCTCTACCTCTACCCCCTCTGAATAGATCATCCACTCACCAGGCCCGTAGGAGCAGTGGCTCCATTCAACGTCTGGTGAGTGAGTTTGATAGATTAGTGGTTGGTACCTGCGTCTACCCCGTTCTGTCATGTAAACCTACGTCGTCGGCACAATCACCGGGCTTCGGAGAGACCAACGTATCACTGTCCTTTAAGGGCGTGATCTCCCCTACCCCCACTGGTTAAATCATCCCCCCATCAGGCTCGTAGGAGCAGTGGCTCCGTGCAACGTCTGGTGGATGAGTTTGAAAGATCAGTGGTTGGTGTATGTGTCTGCCTAGTTAACTCGGTGAAGCTATCCAGGTATTGAAGAATTTTCTGACGGCATATTAACACCGGGTTAAGGAGAGTTAAACGCACCATTGTCTTCTTAGGGCGTGATCCCCTCATTTACCCTCACCGGAAAGATCATCTCTCGACCGGGCCCGTAGGAGCAGTGGCTCCATGCAACGTCCGCTGGGTGAGCTTGATAGATCAGTGGTTGGTGCATGCGTCTGCCCCGTTCAGTCAGATTAATCTTCAGGTTACTGAAGAAGTGTCCGTAAGCACAATCACCAGGTTGAGGAGAGGTCAACGCACCATCGTCTTTTCAAGGGCGTGGTCCCTTCTCTTTACCTCCACTGTTTAAATCATCCCCACCACCAGGTCCGTAGGAGCAATGGCTCCATACAACGTCTGGCGGTTGAGTTTGATAGATCAGTGGGTTCGTGTATGTGACTAATTTGTTTAGCTGTATTTAAGAATTGTCAAGCCATTTTGTAGCGTTAATAAATTTTAACATGTTATTGCTTGTAATGTCAGATAGTTCCTCTAATTCATTGAAGAAATGTCTCCCGAGGAGCCTATTTCTTAGATGACATAGTGCAGGGCAGTGACAAAGGTAGTGTGGAGTATCCTCAAGTATCTCTTCGTCACCACATCCTCTACATAAGTCGTCCATACTGAGACTCATCTTTTTCTTATGGTCACCCATTTGGTTGTGCCCAGTGGTAACGCTCACGAGAATAGATAGAGACTTTTTACCCAGGTGGATGATCTTGTCGGTCTTTTGTTAATCGGAACTAGGCCATAATTTTCTAGTAATAACACAGGTATCGAGTGAGTTCCATCTCATGTTGGTTATAGCTAGAACTTTACTCTCGATTACCCTCTTAAGATTACAGGGCGGGATTTGAACAGTTGAATCTGCTTGATTAAGATCAAGTGCTGATCCCATTCTTGCCAGTTCGTTAGCACTTTCATTACCTGGGACACCACTGTGGCCAGGAACCCAGCAGAACCCTTAGAACCCCCAAGAACCCTTAGCTCTTCGCGACAGCATGTCACAAGCTTCGATTTTATTTCAATGGCAGAAATTGCTTTTATTGCCGCTTGGCTGTCAATGACAAAGGTGATATCCGCTTGTGGTATAGCCATCATTGAGACCTGTCTATCAGCTTTCGTCACTGCCAGGACCTCAGCTTGGAAGACACTGCTGTAATTAGGAAGTCTGAATGAGCTGGTTAGTGCAAGAGTTTCCGAAAAGAAGCCTGCACCAACACCAGTATCCATCTTGGAACCGTCGGTATATATTGCTATCATCGATTCGCAGGTTGATGGTTCTTTGGTTTGCCAATCCTCTCTACTAGGAAAGGCGATCGTGAACGACTTGTGAAAGTCTAAACGGGGTGTAATGTAGTCCGTGCATACCACAATTCCCGTGTATTTCTGCAGAATCTGCGCGTGTCCTATGGCGCTGCGCTTCCAGCTACCAGTTTAGCTAAACCGAAATGCGCTCTTGGCTGCCGATTCTTGTACAAATAAATCAAGGGGTGTTAAGTTGAGTATAGCTTCCAAGCCCGCTGTGGGGGTGAACCTCATAGCCCCAGTGATTCCAATACATGCCATTCTTTGTACCTTGGTCATGAGTTTAAGGTTAGTAACTTTGTCGAGCGCATTCCACCAGACTACGTTACCGTATGTCAGTACAGGTCTAACTATCGCCGTGTACATCCACCTGATAATTTTTGGGCTAGGTCCCCAGGTTTTACCAAATATCCTGTTGCAGGAGTAGAATGCAAACATGGCTTTGTTAGTTCTTTCTTTAACGTTGCGACTCCAATTCAATTTCTTATCCAAGATTACACCAAGGTTTTTTGCTTGATCGGAGATTTTGAGTTGGGTCCCTTCAATGAAAGGAATCTTGAAAGTCGGTATTTTCCGTTTGTTCGTAAAAAGGACTAGTTCGGTTTTTTGCGGATTAACCGCAAGTTCACTAATTGTGGAGGGAAATTTGCCTGTCGCTAGTAATGCTAGATCATCTGCATATGCAATTACTTTGACTCCACTGTATCTTAGTCTCACAAGAACTGTGTTCATCACGAGTGTCCAGAGAAGGGGAGAAAGCACCCCACCTTGTGGAGTTCCTCTAGAAGTAGATACTTTGATTTGCACTCCTCCTAGCTCTGAGTTGATCTCTCTGTACCATAAGCCCTTGACCTTCGCTTTCAATCAAAACCCTGCGAAAGCCTCACCCAGGCAAATCAGGCACTTGGACTTCATAGGACAGTTCACCACTGAAGATACATGGCTGAAAGTGAAAATATTATAGCTTATACACTTTCACGTATTTCTGAAATTTCTGCCCAAAACACCATAGACTTTGAAAAGTTAGCGTAGACCAGGAGCAAGACGAAGAGCTGCAGCACTTTTAAAAGGTACTTCAAATTGCTTACTTATTAAAAAGTGTCCTGTTCTTACAGATCCTAAGCTTGTCTTGTACTGTGACGTATCAACGCAGCACGTTCGACCCTTCGTCACAAAACAATATCGACGGTCTGCATTCAATAGCGTGCACAACTTGGCACATCTTGGTATACGAGCAACTGTGAAACTGGTCACAACGTTTCGTTTGGCCATCCATCCGAAAAGATTGTCAAATATGGGCAAAGCATTGTATCGCATGTCAAAAGTGTGGAAGCATGTTCGCACACCGATTGCACCTATCCACCAACTGACAAGCGTTTTGAACACCTCAACATCGACATAGTTAGGCCATTGCCGACCTCACGTGAATTTCGTTACCTTCTTACATGTGTGGCTCGGTTTTCAAGATGGTTAGAGGCGATAACAATACGGGATATGACTGCTGGAAGCGTAGCACGAGCTCTATACGAAGGATGGATCAGCAGGTTTGGCGTTCCACAGCGAATTACCACCGATCAAGGCCGCCAATTCGAAAGCGAACTTTTTAAACAACTGATGAAACTTCTTTGCATCAACCACCTACGAACAACTGCTTACCATCCGGAGGCTAATGGTATGATTAAGAGATACCACTGCATTCTCAAAGCTGCTTTTAAATGCCACACCACCGATGACTGGACTGACGTTCTACCATCAGTTTTATTAGGAATTCAAACCGCATTCAAGGAGAACTTAAATGCAACAACAGCTGAATTATTATATGGAACAATGCTGAAGCTACCAGGTGAATTTTTCTGCTCATCGAATGACGACATCAACACATCCGACTTTGTGAAGCAACGTCGAAGGACCATGAGCAACATGAAAGCAGAGAAAGCAAGTCATCATTGTTTTTATACCGAATGATCTGGCTTCTTGCAGAAATGTTTTTGTGCGACACGATGCTGTTAAGAAACCATTAGCTCCAACCTATGACGGACCTTTTCTTGTCGTCAGCAGGAATGATAAATTCTACCAGATCATAATTAACGAAAAGAAGAGCAACGTATCCATTGACCGACTTAAGCCTGCACACACCCTTGAAGATAATGCTGTTGCCGCTCCTACAACACAACCACTTGCTGACATAACACCCGATAGAAACCAAGTCAACAAATATACGACACGATATGGACGTGTTGTTAGATTTCGTGAGCCCTAGTTCAGCATAGCACTGGAAGGGCAGTACTGTGGCGAACTGACCAGCGAACAGCGGACAATGAACAACACAGCGAACAGATAGTTTGCCAACAACGGCATCGCTGATTGAGTGACAGAATTCATCGAAGACTTGCCAGTCGCCATCTTCGATCGCCTTCAGCGAAACGAAAGTTTCTATTTTATAATTTTATATTTTAAGATTAAATAAAGTTTATTTTAATTAGAGGAATCTTTTTCATTTAGATAAGGACGAATCCTCTAAACAACCATTCATCTTTAAACATCTTACATCTTTAGCCACCACCATACTAATTCTTATAGAGGCAAGAAAGAGAAAATTATTTCAAAAAAATATATTGTAAACAATACTTTTATCAATTAATATACGTTTATCAATTAATATACTTTATTATTATCATTACTTTTATTAACCTAAATTTTTTATGAATTTGAATTAAATTTATTTTGAATTCAAATTTTTTTTTAATAATTATTATTATAATATAATCAGTTTATGTCGGAAAGTAAGACTTTCGAAATATCCGACTGTGAAGATTCCGATTCTAGTACTGTCGAAAACACCTCTTCCTCTGAGACCTCTAATTCTATTCTTTAACTCGAAACCGAAATGGCTCCAAAATTAGATCGATCTTTTGCCCTCAAATTAATTCCCGAATTTGATGGGAACAGAGCTAATCTCCACAAGTTCCTAAATGCGTGTGATTTGATATCCGAAGATATCACCGCTGCCGAAATTCCTATCCTCCTGCTAATCATCAAAACTAAATTTATTGCCCCAGCTTATAATATAGTAAAATATAAGGAATTCACCTTTATGTCAACAATTCTTAGAAACAAAATATCTGTCCCAACTCCAGTTGGAACTAATACATATAAAACAAAGAACAAATGAGACAGTGCGTTCTTACTCCAATAGATTGGAACAAACGCTTGCAAATCTGAACGATGCTTGCATAGCTAGCGAAGGGTCAGACAGTTCCAGCGTTATTATGAATCTCAACAGTAAAACTGCTTTAAAAGCATTTCAGATAGGTCTTAATCCTAGAATAAGTCTCATTATTAAAGCTTCGAGATTCACTACTTTGACGGAAGCTATAGAAGCTGCCGTATTAGAGAGAAAAGTAGTTTCTCATATAATAACCAAACTTCCTATAACCAATCATCAGAACTAAATTTATTGCCCCAGCTTATAATATAGTAAAATATAAGGAATTCACCTTTATGTCAACAATTCTTAGAAACAAAATATCTGTCCCAACTCCAGTTGGAACTAATACATATAAAACAAAGAACAAATGAGACAGTGCGTTCTTACTCCAATAGATTGGAACAAACGCTTGCAAATCTGAACGATGCTTGCATAGCTAGCGAAGGGTCAGACAGTTCCAGCGTTATTATGAATCTCAACAATAAAACTGCTTTAAAAGCATTTCAGAGAGGTCTTAATCCTAGAATAAGTCTCATTATTAAAGCTTCGAGATTCACTACTCTGACGGAAGCTATAGAAGCTGCCGTATTAGAAGAGAAAAGTGGTTTCTCATATAATAACCAAACTTCCTATAACCAATCACAACCCAAACACAAAAACCCTACCTCTTGCAATTTTTGTAAAAAAAACCGGACATAGCATCGAACAATGCTACTTTAAGCAAAAAAAGGAACAGCTTCCTTCTTTTAAAAGTGAGGTTAAGAAAGTAACTATTACTTGTAGTTACTGTCAGAACCTCGAGCATCATATAAATGAATGTCGAAAAAGGGAGTATAATAATAATAAAAAAAACAATACCAATTCTTTTTCCCCCTCAACGACAAACAGACATTCGGAATACCGTTCAGATGCCGAAACCAGAGGCCACATCTTAAACATAAATTTAAAAAAAATGAGTTATACAACTTCTTATTAATCTTCCAAAATACGTTACAATTTCTTACCCTTTCCACGTAGTAGATAGAAACTTTCCCATCAGTACCGATGGAATAATAGGTAACAATTTCCTTGATGACCATAAAACCCAAATATATTATGGCATCAAAATACTTACCTTCTCATGGAAAAATTATCTTATCGACTATGATCTAATTCCTTCTAATCTAATTAATATGAATATACCTCCTAGATCCGAAATCATTGTTCCAATCCTCAAGGAAATTAATGTGGATAGTATTTGTCTCTCCCAACAATTTCCCAATGGCTTATATATTGGCAATAGCATAACTCCTACCAATAGTTCTATCTCTTACATATCAGTTGTTAATTCCTCCATTGAGTTTAATACTGATGATATAGTTTTTGACGAAGTCTCTAATTACAATATTTTGCAAATTCAACACTTTCCTGCTTATTATGAAAGAATTAAAACTATACAAGAACTAGTGGTGACTGAACACATGACCAAAAACGAAAAGGCCTCTATTCTAGATTTATGCTGCTTGTATAGTGACTTATTTTTTGTAAAAGGAGATAAATTAACCCATACCTCTTCTGTACAACATCCTATCATAACACAAGATGATACGCCTACATATATAAAACCCTGCAGGTTGCCGGAAGCACAATGACAAGAAGTAAATAAACAAATCCATGAGATGATGGACGATAATATTATCCAACCATCGAATAGTCCGTGGAATTTCCCACTAATTGTCGTTCCGAAAAAACCTGATAAAGATGGTAACAAGAAATGGAGAATCGTTGTCGATTTTTGCAAACTCAACGACAAAACCGTCGGCGACGCATACCCGTTACCTAACATTACTGATATTCTGGATCAGTTAGTTCAAAGTTCTTCTCAACCTTAGATCTAGCCAGTGGCTTTCTCTTCTCCTTTTGGACATTATGAATTCATTAGAATGCCTTATGGATTAAAAGGTGCACCAACCACCTTCCAAAGGTTAATGAATAATGTTTTGACTGGACTTCAAGGTATAAAACCTTCGTTTATATGGATGACATTGTGGTTTTTTTTAAGAGAAATCTTTGAACGTCTTAAAATGCATAATCTAAAATTGCAACCCGATAAATGCAAATTTTTGCGAACTGAGCTGATTTATTTGGGACATGTCATAAACGAATCCGGTATTAAACCTGATCCACAAAAAATCGAATGTGTAAAAAATTTGCACAACCCAAGAACGCAAAAGAAATCAAAAGCTTCCTTGGTCTTGCAGGTTATTATCGGCGCGGCGCTTCATAAAAGATTTTGCAAAAATTTCTAAACCTCTTACTAATCTTTTACGTAAGGATGTTCGCTTCGGCTGGATCCCTCTTTGTTCAAATTCTTTTCATGGATTAAAAGAAAAACTTATTAATCCACCCCTCCTCCAATATCCCGTTTTCACTAAAAAATTCATTCTTACAACGGATGCTAGCGACTTTGCTATTGGTAGTGTCCTTTCACAAGGTGAAGTTGGTAATGATCTTCCTATCTCCTATGCCTCACGAACTCTTAATAAAAGTGAAAAGATTATTCTACTACAGATAAGGAACTTTTGGCTATAGTTTGGTCAGTCAAACATTTCCGACCCTATCTGTATGGAAGAAAATTTCAACTTTACACGGATCATAAACCTCTAGTTATATCCACAATTGTAAAGACATAAATTCTAGAATGATGAGATATCCCCTACAGCTCGAAGAGTTTGAATATGAAATCATTCACAAAAAAGGTTAACAAAATCGGATGCTGATTACCTAAGCAGAATCGCAAAAATGACTCCTCGTTCAGATACAAAACCCTCTTCTAATTCTTCTCAAAATTCGTCTTCTGTAACATTTCCTAACTCGTCTTTAATCCCATCTACTATATCGTCTCCTACATCGCCTGAAAATACTAGTTCTTATTCTACATCTTCAAATTCTATTTCTTCACCAACAAATACAAGTTCGTCTTCTACATCTTCAACTTCTAATTCTTGTTCAAAATCTTCAAATAAAAATACTAATTCTTGTTCAAAACCAATTCCTAATTCTTGTTCAAAATCTTCACATACAAATTCAAATTCTTCTTCAACATCTTGTTCCAAATCTTTGAACACTAATTCCAATCCCAGTTCCAAATCAGCAAATACCAATCCTAGTTCTAATGCTTCAAATGAAAATACTAATTCTTGTTCCACACCTTCTAATATAAATATTGATCCAAAAGCATCTCCTTCATCTACAAATCATAATTATAATTCTTCTTCAAGTCCTTCAACAATCAACATCTTCAAATACAAACTATAATTCCTCAAAGTCCAGTTCTAATTCTTGTTCAACGCCTTTACTCATAACAACTAATTCTTCGAATATTCCTTTATCGAAACCAGATTTGTCAGAAAATGAAATCAAAACTATTTTTAAGGAATTTCATATAAACCCCATTGGAGGACACTGTGGTGTCAACAGAACCTTTAAACGTATAAAATTATATCATAGTTGGATAAATATGTTTCAAGATATAAAAAACTACATTAAAAATTGTGAACTCTTTTAGAAAAACAAAGTAACAAAGTACACAATGGAACCTATGGTTATAACTTCAAATTCCAAATACCCCTTCGAAAAAATTTCCATCGATATCGTTGGTCCCTATCCTATAACTAATAATAATATTAAATATCTTTTAACATTCAACGATGATCTTACTAAATACACTGATGCAATCCCTTTACCAAATCAAGAGGCTAATACAATCGTCGAAGCATTCGTCAAACAAATAATATTTCGATATGGCACACCCAAATACGTCTTGTCAGATCAAGGCCAAAACACAGAAACTTCGTGGAATATCTCCGATGTTTTATCAATAAATCTCAAGACGATTGGGATAGCTGGATTAAATATGCCGTTTTCGTACATATACGACTCCTAACACTTTAACGTCATACACACCATTCGAACTTATGTACGGTACACTTATGTACGGACAAATTGAACTTCCTTCTAGTGTAACAAAAAACCCAGAAATCTGTTACAATTACGATTTGTATGCAAATGAGCTTAAATCAAGGCTTCAGCATTGTCACAAAATCGCTAGAGACAAAATTCGCAAGAGTAAAGAATCATCAAAACATCAGTATGATAAAAAACTAAATCATGGAGACTTTCAGATAGGAACGCTTGTTTTACTCAAAAATGAAAGTAATCAAAAAAATAAAAACAAAAAGCTTCTTCCTCTTTGGTCAGGACCTTACGAAATCTTATCCAAGTCAGGAGTAAACTCCGAAATTAATCTCAATATTCTTTCCAGAAATGGAGAAACCTATAATTGTAATCCTCATCTTTAAAATAATACTGATTTACCCAATGATGAGCAACCATATGAAATCGTCGACTTGAAAAAACAAGACGGGAATATACTACGAACACGTTGGTAACCTTAAGCTTTTCCCTAACCATTGGAACTTACTCATATATACTAACCTTACCGATCTCAACCTTCAATACAATGCTATCTTACTGACCTATGACAATATTCTATGCTCTTGCAAACAACTTCTTTTTTCTAACTTATCCCGATGCGAATCCCTTCCTACCCTTTCTACGTTAGTCCTTGATCGAATTAAATCACTGGAACAAATTATAAACAAATACTTAGGAACCACAATAAAACCTCGAATAAAAAAAAGAGGATTAATAAATGCTATTGGTTCTATGTATATCAAAGCAATTATTTGGCACCCTCGACGACGAGGATGCACAAACTTTCTCTCGTCATATAAATAAACTTAACCAACAACAACATTATGAATCCCAATTAAACGAGAAACAAGTTTCAATATCAAAAAATATCATCCATCAATTAAACCTTACAAACGACCAAATTATTAAAATAGAGAGAAAAATTGATGAAACCAGTAAAATCATTAATCAAATAAGAAAAAACTCAAATAGTAACAACATAATAAATAAATCCTTTCTTCACCTAAACGAACTTTTAACGATGTTCAACTCTTTATCAGAATACAACTATTCAACCAAAGATCACCTCCTTGACACTATTTACTCCGCAGCCCATGAAAAACTTCACCCATATCTTATTGATCCTTCCAAGCTCACCGAAGAAATTAAAAAGATACAATTACTCCTTCCAGAAGAAAATCGTTTACCACTTCCTCTACAAGAGCAATATATAGACACTATTTTAACGTTTTGAAATCTCTAAACACCTTCCTATTGCTCGGCAAAATGAAAGTGGTGCGTTCTTTTTGTATAAAATGTTAACTATTTTTGTTGTGTCAAAAAAAAATTTAAAACGTCATTGTTGAAAGTGTTACACTGTGTAACATTTCGTTTAGGAACGATCAATGTTAAAAATATTGTTGGTACGTCAATCGAAAGGGGTTGAAAAAAAAAAATCGAAACACATTTAGAATGAAAATAATCCACTGAAAGTTGCGATTGCAATGACTATCAACAAGTCTCAAGGACAAACATTTGAATTATACCTACCAAATGCAGTTTTTACTCATGGACAGCTGTACGTAGCATTTTCAAGAGTCAAAAAATCAAACAACATATATGTATCTATTAAAGAAAATGATAGACACAAAATTCAAAAAAAATTTTATTCTTATATCAAATATTGGTTACAAAGAGGTTTTGTAAAACTAATATGTTCATATCAATAATAAAAAGAATTTATTTATTTTGTTCAAACATTCCATTTGAAAATTTAAAGCCTTATTGAATGTGCGAAATTTTCTCACGGGTCTTCTATTCAATTTTTATTCTTTTAATTGTGTTAAATGTCAATCAAATAAATATTTCAAATTAAAGTTTATTATATTTTGAATACTTATTCAAAATATTTTATATAATTTGTTGTCAGAGCGAAACACATCTGCACTATCGGTTGCAAAAATCTTCCAAATTAAAAAAGAAAAGGTATAGAGGTAAATTTTCATATGAATGTTGGGTTTATCAAAAAATTGTTATTATTTTAAAATATCAAACCGGTTTGAGTGTATGAGTGAATATTTGGACAAACTCTTAGAAAAAATGTGACAAAAAATTAAAAAACAACAATATTCTGAAAATGAAAACAAATTAAGAAATACAAAATAGCCTAAAACCGTCTCATAGACATAAAGTATATTATAAAATTTGTTTCACATAAATCAGTTTATTATGTTATGAGTTATGCGCGAAGGACCAAAGTAATTATTTCGTCTTTATATAATAGTTAAGATAAATTCCTTTGAGTGCAGTCAATAAAATAAAGGTATAGATCTGAGAAATTCCGCTCAATAAATAAAATGCGTGATACGCAAAGTCTATATTTGGATTTAAACTGCACGCATATAATGCACGTTTTGTAGAATAACTTAAGAAAGGTAATACCACCGAAGCTGAAATTTGCTTATATGATAGTTAACACCTTATATTATGCAAAAACAAAAGGCAGCTGGCTGTATATGGGTGGAAAGACCGTCAGCTGACGTAGTGAATTGTGAGCAAAGCTCCTTACCACCTACACGAAGTTAGCCGACCGACTTTCGATTTTGGAAAAAAAAAAAAAAAGAATTTCAAGAAATGTACCTCTAATGGGTCATACCATTTCTGTACAAAAATAATGGGTCACTCACACACTTTTTTTACATATATGCCTATAACTTGGTAACCAAATTAAATTCCAAATGCATAAGGGCTTTTATTATATAGGGTCACGTTTCAGATTCAATTATTCATCAAAAAATTTGATTTGAAAACCTTGTAATTTGTTAATAAATCAATAATTAAAATCTAAAAATAATAATAAAAATAAAAGTTAAGCATACATAAATATATTATTGTAATAAATCGGCCATACAAATATATTACTGAACGTAGCTTGATGGATGTGTTACCGCCTATGGTGCCAGGGGTCACATTCGAACCTCGCGATTTACTTTTTTTTTTTTTTTTTTAATATACAACAACAAATGTTCTCAGCGGGGGGTAATTCGAAAAAAAAATGGCTTAAGAAGTTCCGGTTGAGCATAAAAAACGTTAAATTTTTAAAATTATTACAATTTTCATTTAAATGTCTATAATAATTATTATTGTTTTAAAAATGTTAACGACCAATTTTTTTTAACGGCCATTTTTTACAAGTTAAACACACAAAAAAAAAAACATAAGTATATCAAAAAAAAAAGTGTCGGGTTTTTTCAATAAGAGCTCTACAAAAGTTTTTTTTAAATAAAACAAAAATGGTTTGGGATATCAATGAAATTCTTTATTCCTGTGAAAGTACGTTTGATGCCATTATGTATGGAATTCGATTTCTTTTGCATGGCCACCACGGTCACGCTTGCAGAAGTCCAGACGCTGAACCCAATTTTCGACGGTTTTCAGGCATAAATCGGCCGATACTGCTGCAATTTCACGTTCGATGTTCGTACGAAGTTCATCAATCGTCGCTGGCTTGTTGGCATAGACCATAGACTTGACGTAGCCCCACAGGAAATAGTCTAACGGTGTCAAATCGCACGACAGAGGCGGCCAAGCGACTGGACCATTTCGTGAGATAACACCTTCTCCAAACTTGGTTTCCAATAAATTGATTGTGACATTCGCTGTGTGGCTTGTGGCGCCGTCCTGTTGGAACCACATCTCCTCCAAGTCCATATCATCCAATTGGGGCCATAAATATTCGGTTATCATTGAACGGTAGCGATCCCCATTCACAGTAACGTGCCGGTCTTGATCATCACGGAAGAAGTACGGCCCAATGACGCCACCGGCCCATAAACCACACCAAACCGTAATTTTTTCAGGATGCAATGATGACTCATGGAGTACGTGTGGATTGCTGCCTGACCAATACCGCATATTTTGTTTATTGACGAAGCCATTCAGCCAGAAATGAGCCTCATCGCTGAAGATGATTTTTCGATGAAAATCCGAATCATTTTCAAGTTGTTGCTCAGCCCAATTCACGAACATACGACGCTTCTGGTGGTCAAGCGTCAATTTAATCTTGTAAGGATGTAGGCCAAGATCTTTTCGCAAAATTCGCCACAACAACGTCACAGAGATGCCCAACGCTTGAGAACGACGTGTGAGAGACACATTTGGGCTTTCTGCAACTGAAGCCTCAGCGGCAGCAATATTCTCGACAATACGGGGACTTCTTTGTCTCACTGGCACGGGAACATTTTGTACTGTGCCTGTGGATTCAAATTTTTCCACTAGACGCTCAATTGTTGATCTGCTAGGACGATTATGACGACCATAAATTGGACGTAGCGCTCTTTACGTTGAGGCCACTGACTCCGAATTTCGGTAGTAAATTTTAATAATTTCGACTCGTTGTGGGCTCGTATATCCTTCCATCAGAGAAATGTCAAAAGAGCGGCAAGAAATATGGCGTCGTTTGCTGTCCATGTTGCTCTACTTTTGTAGCGTCCCTGTTGAAAAACCCTTAGATCGCGAGGTTCGAACCCCTGGCACCATAGGCCGTAACACATCCATCAAGCTACGTTCAATAATATGTTTTCATGGCCGATTTATTACAATGATATATTTATGTATCGTTAACTTTTTAGTTGGTAAAGATTTTAATTATTGATTTATTAACAAATTACGAGGTTTTCAAATCAAATTTTTTGATAACTAATTGAATCTCAAACGTGACCCTTTATAAAAGTCCTATGTATCTACTATACTTAAATAAGTAGATTTTATGTGTGTACATTTTATTAGATTTAATTTAACTATACGCAATATATTTAAAGAAAATATTGTGAATTTAATATAAAATGCTGTGAAAAAAATTTGATTTAGTAAATAAATCTTACCCTTAAACATTGCCCTTAAAATAACTTTGTAAATTATGTTGTACCTTTTTGTTTATTTATTTTTGTTAATTTCTAATTAATTATTTAAAATAATAAATGAAAAAATGACAAGCGAGTAGAACTATCTGAACACGAGAGAGCCAACTAGTAGCCCAAATAGTATAATATTTTTGCCTGCGAGAGCCTGCCAGTTATCCTACTAGTGTAGTGTATTTTTTTCATTTATTTGTTTTGTTTCCATAGTTTCCATAATTTGTATATTTTTCTGTATGAAATATTTTTAAAAAATCATACTAGTTGACAAAACGCGCAGAGAACTACTAGTCACACATACATTCATAAAACTTACACTATGACACAAATGCTACTAGTTCTACTCGCTTGTCTAAACCCCGGGTTATCTATGGTTACCTGTTTTGCCAGAAATATTTGTTAAATCTATTCTCTACAAACTTTCTGTCTTTTTTTTGTAGAAAATGCTAACATATGGGCCCATCAGCATACAATATACTACCGCCTCCTTAAAGAGGAGCCTCCGGCCAACGGATGGTGCTGCAGTGTTTTGGATACAGCTTCTACGACTCCAAAATCAACAATTGTTCCCCTGTCAAAAAAAAGCAGCAGTAAAAGTTCATCTAAACTTAATAGAAGAAAATCTGATTTCTGGTACGAAGGCGTTATTCCTGAAATGCCATCTCCATTAACACCGTTCTTAGTAAAAGTCCTGCCTATTGAAATAGTAAGCGTAAAGGACGCTTCAATCGATGCACTTTGCATGTTGCGCATTGTTCATGCATTAAATCGTAATTGGGAAAGTCTTTATGATTGCGTTTTACGGCAAAATATTATAAATCCATCCGAGTTCATACATACAAAAATTACAGCTAAAGCTAATCGCCAACTTCAAGATCCACTTGTAATAATGACTGGAAATTTGCCACAGTGGCTGCAACAAATACCTATGGCATGTCCATTCCTCTTTCCCTTTGAAACTAGACATCTCTTATTTTATGCAGTCTCATTTGATCGGGATAGAGCCTTACAGCGTCTTTTAGATACAACTCCTGATTTGAATTCCGTCGAAACATCAGAACGCGTTGCTCCACGATTAGATCGACGTAAGAGAACAATAGCTCGTGAAGAAATTTTAAAACAAGCAGAACACATCATACAAGATTTTGGACACTCAAAAGCTTTATTGGAGATTCAGTATGAAAACGAAGTTGGTACTGGACTGGGCCCTACACTTGAATTTTATGCACTTGTATCTGCTGAGCTGCAACGTTCTGAATTAGGGTTATGGAATGCTAATAACAGCTATAAATCCAGTGCATCTACATTTGTAGACGTTGTAAAATATAGACCAACACATAAAGAAAGCCATAAACAAAAAAATGTTTCTGATAACAATGACGTCAATTTAAAGTCAAAGACAAGGAGTGAGGACACTTCACTTTGTGTTCCTTCAAGTATGGATGATAGAAATTCGAGTGCAAATTCAAACAACTCAATCGATCTAAATATTGTAGAAAAAGGACAACGACAAAGCCCAGACGACGAAAGTTTTATTCGAATTGAAGTAGATAGAATTCAAGACGTTGAAGTGTCAAGAGACACTAGTTTAACAGCTGCTTTGGAAGTGCCTTCTTATGTCGACGCAATTTATGGCTTATTTCCATTGCCTTTGGGTAAATCTTCTAAGCTTGCATATGTATCAAAGGTTAAATCAAAGTTCAAATTTTTGGGTAAACTAATGGCCAAAGCAGTTATGGATAGTAGAATGGTTTGTTTGATATAGATATTGAAATTAATAGCCTCTAACCTTTTGTATATAATATAGCTTGATCTGGCTTTTTCAACACCATTTTATCGATGGCTCTTGAATGAAGAACACTCAATCGGACTGGTTGACCTTGCACCTGTTGCACCTGACATCCACAAAACTTTGGTAAGGTTAAAGGCTGTAGTAAAAGAACGCGATCTGATTAAACAGGAATCAAATTTAGATTCTTTGCAAAAAATGGAAAAGGTTAATGTGATAAATGATCGATGAAAATTGTTTTGTCAATTTCAAGAATTTTTTTTTTTTTTAGATTGAGTTTTTGAGCTTGGATGGATGCCTTATTGCGGACTTAGGGCTTGATTTTGTGTTGCCTGGACATGCCAACATTGAGTTGAAACGCGGAGGACGGAATATACCTGTAACTATTCATAATCTACATCAATATATTTCTCTTGTATCCCACTGGTTTCTTATTGAAGGCGTTCAAAAACAGTTCGAGGCTTTGCGAGAAGGTAATTGATCAGTTTGCTTTACACTCTTTTTATTACTTTAAGGGTCACTTTTGTCACTGCTAGTCAACTTTAAGGGACCAGTTATCGTCATCAGTAAAACGCATGGTACAAGTAAACAAGATAACGCCGACAGAGTTTCCATTTTTCTCCCGTTCTGCCCATCTACATACATCACAAGAGCCTATTAAGTTTGAAATTTTGAACAAGTTGTATGGAATCAATTGTCAACAAAAGATATACATATGAAGAGAAAAAAGTGTAATAATAAATTTATTAAATAAAAACAAATCACGTGCTTTCCTTTAAACAAAAAGACAATATAAAATTGTTATTTAAATTACAAAAAAAACTTAATTATTCGGAAACTTGCAGCATAAACGTACATTTCCAGACCAATATCTCAAAAAGTTTATTTTTGAATCCAGAAGAATTTAGCTATAAAGTTGTAAAACTTCATACCTCCATAAAATTTGACACTTAAAAGTAAAAGCCCTTATTTTCGATTTTTGGTGATTTTTTTGAAATAATGATATCATACAAATTATACCTGCTGAAAAAAATGTTAATGCTAGCTTTATAAGGTTTCATAATGTTGAAATTATAATAATTATAATTTTATTATTTTTATTTTATAATTTGATTATTTTTATTTTACTATTAACGCGCGCCGCCAGCAAGATCTGGTAATGAACTTTTGCGACAGTATTACTTATACCAAAATTAAGATTATTGCGTTTAAAAATCTTCACTTGGATTTTTTGGAGTTAAGCTTAGTACGCAGATCGCGCTTAATTTTAGCTCCCATACAAAATTATTTACCCAAGCTAAATTTTTGAGAGAATTTTGTATGGGAGCTAAAAATTTAGCGCGATCTGCGTACTAGGCTTAAAAGTACAATGTGTCTGGGATATTTTTGGACACTTTTTGACCGTTTACTTATACCAAAATTAAGATTATTGCGTTTAAAAATCTTCACTTGGATTTTTTGGAGTTAAGCTTAGTACGCAGATCGCGCTTAATTTTAGCTCCCATACAAAATTATTTACCCAAGCTAAATTTTTGAGAGAATTTTGTGTGGGAGCGAAAAATTTAGCGCGATCTGGGTACTAGGCTTAAAAGTACAATGTGTCTGGGATATTTTTAGACACTTTTTGACCGTACTTGTTTCTTTAATACAGACTAATTCTAATAATAATAATAATAATATTAATAAAAAAATTGAAAGGGAATGAAATAGAAGAAGACATAAATGTATCACGAACAGCAATTTAATTACCTCATGGAATTCATATTTGGTATTATTTAAAAAATCATCCTTGGCAAAATACAAACTGAAAGTCCTTGCAGTTTGAGTATTTATTGTATTTTTTCTTTATCCTATATCTTTTTTTTTTTTTTAATAAAACAACATTTCCATTTGAAAATGTATGAAATCTTGTTTTTGGTGTTGACTTTTTTAGTGCTTTATTGTTGCACCCAAACACCGAACAAACTCCCATTTTCTTTTATTTTAATTTAAATATTTAATTTTACAGAATAAAATCTTCATCCTCGATTTCATAAAGCCCTTTTAAAAATTTAACAGGCTTTTAAGTCATAATATTATGACGATTATTCCATACAAAATACGTCATTTAAAAATTTTAAAAGCCTGTTAAATGTTTATGAAATTGACCATCAGTTAATTAAATATTTATAAATTAAGTCTGCGATCAACATCAACAAATGGCTCGAAATATTATAATTATCAAATTCTATAGTGGGATCGTGTGACGTAACGTTTTTTTGACAACCAACCCCTAACATGCGCAAAGCGTTATCTTCTTTTATTGTACCATTATTTTTATCATATTATTGTATCATGAGTAAAACGTATCAGTAAAAAAAAAAATCTTCTGGACAAATATTTTTTTTTTTTTTTCAATTCAATTTTATTTCAATTCGGTGTACAAGTAAGTCTTATGGCCAATTTCATAAACATTCACTAAATCGTTTTTATTTAAACTCCTTTTAAATTATAATGGACCATTGATTTTTCCAGTTTCACCGGTGTAGAAAAGGGAAATTTTCGGGATATTTAAGTTAAAATTGAGTTTGCTCACATCCCTGTATACAAAACACAGGTTCTTTTCATGATACAATAAAGCTAGAATCAACATTTTTTTAGCAGTCATAATTTAAATAATATCACTATTTCAAAAACATCACAAAAGTCGAAAATAACGGATTTTACTTTTAAATAACGAATTTTACGGAAAATATTTTTTAGTTCAAGGTATGAAGATTTACAACTTAAAAATAACAATAGCTAAACTCTTCTAGATTCAAAAATAGACTTTTTGGGATATTGGTCTGGAAATGTACGCTTATGCTGCAAGTTTCCTAATAATTAACTGTTTTCTTGTACTTTAAATAATATTTTAATATTGTCTTTTTGTTTTAAGGAAAGCACGTGATATGTTTTTATTTAATAAATGTATTATTACTTTTTTTTCTCATCAGATATCTTTTGTTTACAATTGTTTCCATACAAATAGTGCAAAATTTCAAACTCAATGGGCTCCTGTGATGTATGTAGATGGGCAGAAAGAGAGAAAAATGGAAACTCTGTCGGCGTTATCCTGTTTACTTGTATCATGGGTTCTGCTCCTCTTACATATGAAGTATACGAAAAACAGTGACACACATTATTCGTAAATACAAAATGTCATGAAATGAAAAAAATAGTGTGAATAGCACACACACTATTTTTTCATGCTATTTGTCAGCAAACTTGTTGCGCACAATAAATTATTTTGAATTGAATTTTGCACAGAACAAATTTAAAAGTGTATTCAATTTTTTGCTAATTTAAAAATATATTTCATATATTAATTATTGTAAACAAAAAAAAAAAAAAGCAATTGTGCGCGTATTTAAGGAAAATAAAATTACACCCCAAAATTCAAACGGCACATCGGGACGTTCAGTTATGAATATTTCATAGGGGAAGTGTTTTTCTCTAGAATCGTATATTTTTTAAAAGTATTTTGGTTTGCTTGAAGACACACAATTATCTTTATTTTTCTTGATGATTCACTGAAATATAAATCAATTTAAAACACGAACATTTGTTTGCTTCCTTAAGGTCGTCAAATAAATAATTTCCGCATGGGTATCTAGCTACCTAGCTGCCATTACCAAGTACAAAAGAAATCCTGTGGACGCACGCCGAATACTCTTTGGCGTTGAATCTAATGTGGCTCTTCATCCTCAGAAGATGATGACCAATCTATTATTCTTAAAAAAAAAATTATTACCTATTCTTAATTTTTAGTTCCAATCTGCAAAACACGAAAAAAAAAAAAACTGGGATATGAAAATATGTATACATATTATGTTCACGGGATGTGATGTTTTCCACGACAATTAAAATTTATTGCGAAATGAGCTTTTAGTTTATAAGAGTGTTTAAAAGCCTGTTAAATTTAAAAGAAGTTGGTGAAACCAAAAATTTCCATTTTAAGGCTAAATGACCTTTTAAATATTTAAAGTCTTTCATGAAATCGGCCATTAGTCTTTTACATTAGAGAAATGTCGATCGTTTGATTTTCACAATTTTGGGTTTGATGAATTCGTATTGGCCCAAGGAAGGACATACGATAGTGAAGGAAAATCCGGGAATATCATGTTTTTAGTGCATAACTCTAGAACGGATACTTCGATTTTCACGATTCTGGGCTTGGTGAATTTGTATTGGCCCAAGGAAGGACAAAGGATAATGCAGGAAAATCACGGAAAATTTCCAGGAAAACTGGAACGGGAAGATCCTGATTTTCACAATTTTGGGATTGTTGGCCCACGAAAGGAGTATTAGGTGCCCTGTTCGTTTCATCATTCAAATTTGAATTGGACTTGCTATTGCGTTCGGTCAGATAAAATAAAATGTAATATTTTTTTTTTTTTTAATTTGCATTGTGTTCAAAGTACGTATTTGGCTCATCACGAATGTTTTGCAGAAAAATTGCATGTATGTTTCGTTGTCAAACTTCTTAAGTTTGGATGCTGTCAATGCAAAGTATTGGTCTCTATGATGATTTAGGTATATATGTACAAAATAACAATAAAAATATCTAAATAAATAATGTTGATGTGTTTTCAAACCAAATTGATGCGGCGATTCGGCCAACCTTCCGCTTTTTTACTGAAGTGGTTTAAATTACACAACTATTTTCGTTATATTCTCGGGCACGTACACGTTCATAGTGGTAGGTTCGCCGACACGTGAGACGCCACATACAATGAAACTTGTGAGAAATATGGGACTTCAATATTGATGCCATAAACATATAGCACATATCAATGGATATTCGAAACCCTTCTTAATGTTCAACTAACTGCTGGATGCAAAACAAAAACTCTTCAAAATGAATTCACTAATTCGGCATTCTCTTAGTCGAAAATGACTGTATACTGAGAAACAATCTCATTACAATTGAAGGAAATCAGGTTATAATCAGCATCTTAAAATCGTCCTTAATAAGCTTTGGGAACATATCCTTAATTGCCAAACCCAAGAATCCTCACGTACATAGCTCTGGAATCGCTTCCAATATTCAACAACAGTCATCTAGACCGATTAAACCATCTCCAGATTCAACTCTCTGGTCTTACAACATCAAGGTCTCTCCAAGCTGAACGCGACAATCTATTCTCGAAACGCATCCATCACCACTTCGTTAGCTATTTCACTATTGTTCTATCAATGCGCTTAGGAATTCTTAGCAACCTTCCGAAGAGAGTGACGTCAGCTCCTAATTCCTCACCAGATCCACAAACTCGAAAAAAGTACAATTTCAACGTAAAATAAGAACACAGTTGATTTTGACCAATTCAACGCAGGGAAGTATGTAAGGCAGCATATAAAACCAGTAACCAAGTATTGACAACGACAATATTCAGAAATGGGTACAATCGAACCACGGTGGTAGAGCGTTGCATATTGTGAATTTGCCCATATAAATTATTATTATTGTTCATATTATTTATTATGCAATGAGTAAATTCTTTGTAAAAAATTTATTTTATTTTCAATAAATATAAAAGAGGCATTGGGCCAACAATACAATTCATTTAAATAATAATAGTTTTGAGTGTCTGAAATGCACATACTTCCATATTTATTGTGAACCACAGTAAGAAGTCCAATACTTTTGAATTTTCATTGTTACAACATTGCATTAAACAACATTGTGCATGCTCGGAATTATTAATTTCATTACATTAACAAAATTCAGGCGGAACGAAGTTTGCCGGGTCAGCTAGTTTATTTATAACATAATGTTATTAAATATTATTCCTACTATAATCATTTCTAAATATTTTAAAATTAAGATACAGAAAAAAGAAGACTGTGTAATCTTAACCCTTATATTTATAACTAGCCGCCCCGGTTAACAGTCGCTGCGCAGAATCGGGAATAAAATCTACCCCGGATTTTTTCCCCCGTATGAGACTCTCCAATCAAACACAATGTTCGAAAAATGTGAAAAAAAACTCCAATGAAAAAAGTAGCTATCGTAAATCTATTTTCCGGCGAAAATCAATGATGTTTCCCTGGAAAAAACTCACCTCAATTTGGTTGGAGAGTTTTAAAAATAGAAGCATATTACCATTGAATAAATACGAATAGAAGTGACACGCAATTACTCAACGCCCTGCAGACCAAGAGGCGAATAGCAGAGACTAAATAGATGATGTCGGCTTTTTGTGTGCACAAACCAATTCCCAAAAGGTTATTTATTTATTATATTATTCCTTTTTGTTATTGGGTAACCATGACAATTTTCAATATTTCGTATTGTTTTAAATATGTTTGTGGGTATGTATTTTTCTGGAGGGGTATGGGTTGTATTTTTATTTTTGTTTATCAAGTAAGGGGTTCAGTTTTGTTTTCTTTTTTGTATCATCTCTGATAAAGATATTTTTTTGACTTTCAGATTTAAATTAATTTACGTAAATTATATTACGGGATTTAGGTATCAATACTAGTGCAGTACAGTATATTATATTTCGGTATTTTTTGCAAAATGAGAATATGTTTTTAACATCGTTTGTAAGCTTAAGTTTGATTTTTGTCTATTGACATAGTTACCCAAGTCCAAGAGGTATACATTTACATATAGGTATGGTCGAACAGTCGTAAAAGAGAGGCTTATCTTGCGTCCAAAGGTATAGTGTTTTTTTTAATTGGATTGATAAGTGCTTATAACAGAAGCTTTAAATGAAAATTGCACTATGAACCTGTAAACGCTTTTTTTACCAAAACTTTTCGTGGAAATGTACTTTTTGACATTATGAAAAATAACAAGAGTAATTTTTTTTTTAAATTAGATTGCCTTTTTTTTTGTTTAAACGAAATTTTGCAATAACATAATTCAAAAAAAGTTATAAATATGTAGATAGATATCGGTTATCATTTTGCTGAGCTTTTTTATAGTTTTATAAATGTTCTAGAAATAGAAACAAAAATATCTACAATCACAACGAAAGTCGAGCAAACCATTATTGAATATTAGTGCATCTGTACTCCCACACAATAACAATTATTCGTTTTCTGGGAATATGTCGGGTGCATTACGAGTAGGTATATATTGCACAATGGAAAAATAAAAATATTTTGTTTAAACACAAACTATCATTTAAAGACGAATTTTTGTATTTAAAAACATCGGCTCCTAACCTTCAGCACCTCATATATGGCATATTCGCAAAAAAAGTATTCCATCTAAAAGGTCAGTAAGTGGTCAAAAAAGGTAAACTAGTTTCAGAAATTGGTCAGTCATAAATTTTGTTTAATAGTTTTTTTAAAAAATTTCAAGGTCAAAACTATTTTAGCACCTCATTTATGGGATATTCGAAAAAAATATACACCATCTGAAAGGTTACATAGACTTCAAAAAAGGTCAACTAATTTCAGTAATTGGTCAGCCATAGTTTTTGTTTAATTGAATTTTTAGAATTTATTTTTTCAAGGTCGTATAAGACTTAGCACCTCATTTATGGGATATTGCTAAAGGTATGGAGCCAAAAAAATTATATATTAAATTTATATTTAATATAATAATGGGAGCCTGCATTAATATACAAAAGAACGATTATTGAGATTTAGTTTAACGGTTTTTTCTTTCAAATCTTTTACGTAACTGCGGTTAATAGGGTTCATTCTGATCAGGGGTGGATTAAGGCGGACAAAATGCCGCCCTGGGTACTAATGTTTGTGCTACCCCCTGGTGACTTATGTATGTTATTCAAATGCAATAATACTCGTAAACACTATATACTAAGGAAATTGATCAAGCATTGAAGTACAAAATTCGCAGTCTAAATAAAAAAAGGTATTGTAACTATAATTTTAAAACTAAATCAGTCTTATTCTGATTTGCTACAACAATTTTTTAAATCATAAATCATTGAAAACTGTTAGGTACATCAATATTAACACAAATTTATTTGCTCACAAAATGTATCCTTAGTCTTTTCATTCAGTTCAAAATAATTAATGCAAACGTTAATTATTGGATTTGCATGTTTAGGTTTGCACAGTCTTCGAACGAGAAAATCGTGGAATTGGTTATTTTATTCATCAAATTTGGACTTGCTATTGCGTTCGGTCAGATAAAATAAAATGTAATATTTTTTTTTTTTTAATTTGCATTGTGTTCAAAGTACGTATTTGGCTCATCACGAATGTTTTGCAGAAAAATTGCATGTATGTTTCGTTGTCAAACTTCTTAAGTTTGGATGCTGTCAATGCAAAGTATTGGTCTCTATGATGATTTAGGTATATATGTACAAAATAACAATAAAAATATCTAAATAAATAATGTTGATGTGTTTTCAAACCAAATTGATGCGGCGATTCGGCCAACCTTCCGCTTTTTTACTGAAGTGGTTTAAATTACACAACTATTTTCGTTATATTCTCGGGCACGTACACGTTCATAGTGGTAGGTTCGCCGACACGTGAGACGCCACATACAATGAAACTTGTGAGAAATATGGGACTTCAATATTGATGCCATAAACATATAGCACATATCAATGGATATTCGAAACCCTTCTTAATGTTCAACTAACTGCTGGATGCAAAACAAAAACTCTTCAAAATGAATTCACTAATTCGGCATTCTCTTAGTCGAAAATGACTGTATACTGAGAAACAATCTCATTACAATTGAAGGAAATCAGGTTATAATCAGCATCTTAAAATCGTCCTTAATAAGCTTTGGGAACATATCCTTAATTGCCAAACCCAAGAATCCTCACGTACATAGCTCTGGAATCGCTTCCAATATTCAACAACAGTCATCTAGACCGATTAAACCATCTCCAGATTCAACTCTCTGGTCTTACAACATCAAGGTCTCTCCAAGCTGAACGCGACAATCTATTCTCGAAACGCATCCATCACCACTTCGTTAGCTATTTCACTATTGTTCTATCAATGAGCTTAGGAATTCTTAGCAACCTTCCGAAGAGAGTGACGTCAGCTCCTAATTCCTCACCAGATCCACAAACTCGAAAAAAGTACAATTTCAACGTAAAATAAGAACACAGTTGATTTTGACCAATTCAACGCAGGGAAGTATGTAAGGCAGCATACAAAACCAGTAACCAAGTATTGACAACGACAATATTCAGAAATGGGTACAATCGAACCACGGTGGTAGAGCGTTGCATATTGTGAATTTGCCCATATAAATTATTATTATTGTTCATATTATTTATTATGCAATGAGTAAATTCTTTGTAAAAAATTTATTTTATTTTCAATAAATATAAAAGAGGCATTGGGCCAACAATACAATTCATTTAAATAATAATAGTTTTGAGTGTCTGAAATGCACATACTTCCATATTTATTGTGAACCACAGTAAGAAGTCCAATACTTTTGAATTTTCATTGTTACAACATTGCATTAAACAACATTGTGCATGCTCGGAATTATTAATTTCATTACATTAACAAAATTCAGGCGGAACGAAGTTTGCCGGGTCAGCTAGTTTATTTATAACATAATGTTATTAAATATTATTCCTACTATAATCATTTCTAAATATTTTAAAATTAAGATACAGAAAAAAGAAGACTGTGTAATCTTAACCCTTATATTTATAACTAGCCGCCCCGGTTAACAGTCGCTGCGCAGAATCGGGAATAAAATCTACCCCGGATTTTTTCCCCCGTATGAGACTCTCCAATCAAACACAATGTTCGAAAAATGTGAAAAAAAACTCCAATGAAAAAAGTAGCTATCGTAAATCTATTTTCCGGCGAAAATCAATGATGTTTCCCTGGAAAAAACTCACCTCAATTTGGTTGGAGAGTTTTAAAAATAGAAGCATATTACCATTGAATAAATACGAATAGAAGTGACACGCAATTACTCAACGCCCTGCAGACCAAGAGGCGAATAGCAGAGACTAAATAGATGATGTCGGCTTTTTGTGTGCACAAACCAATTCCCAAAAGGTTATTTATTTATTATATTATTCCTTTTTGTTATTGGGTAACCATGACAATTTTCAATATTTCGTATTGTTTTAAATATGTTTGTGGGTATGTATTTTTCTGGAGGGGTATGGGTTGTATTTTTATTTTTGTTTATCAAGTAAGGGGTTCAGTTTTGTTTTCTTTTTTGTATCATCTCTGATAAAGATATTTTTTTGACTTTCAGATTTAAATTAATTTACGTAAATTATATTACGGGATTTAGGTATCAATACTAGTGCAGTACAGTATATTATATTTCGGTATTTTTTGCAAAATGAGAATATGTTTTTAACATCGTTTGTAAGCTTAAGTTTGATTTTTGTCTATTGACATAGTTACCCAAGTCCAAGAGGTATACATTTACATATAGGTATGGTCGAACAGTCGTAAAAGAGAGGCTTATCTTGCGTCCAAAGGTATAGTGTTTTTTTTAATTGGATTGATAAGTGCTTATAACAGAAGCTTTAAATGAAAATTGCACTATGAACCTGTAAACGCTTTTTTTACCAAAACTTTTCGTGGAAATGTACTTTTTGACATTATGAAAAATAACAAGAGTAATTTTTTTTTTAAATTAGATTGCCTTTTTTTTTGTTTAAACGAAATTTTGCAATAACATAATTCAAAAAAAGTTATAAATATGTAGATAGATATCGGTTATCATTTTGCTGAGCTTTTTTATAGTTTTATAAATGTTCTAGAAATAGAAACAAAAATATCTACAATCACAACGAAAGTCGAGCAAACCATTATTGAATATTAGTGCATCTGTACTCCCACACAATAACAATTATTCGTTTTCTGGGAATATGTCGGGTGCATTACGAGTAGGTATATATTGCACAATGGAAAAATAAAAATATTTTGTTTAAACACAAACTATCATTTAAAGACGAATTTTTGTATTTAAAAACATCGGCTCCTAACCTTCAGCACCTCATATATGGCATATTCGCAAAAAAAGTATTCCATCTAAAAGGTCAGTAAGTGGTCAAAAAAGGTAAACTAGTTTCAGAAATTGGTCAGTCATAAATTTTGTTTAATAGTTTTTTTAAAAAATTTCAAGGTCAAAACTATTTTAGCACCTCATTTATAGGATATTCGAAAAAAATATACACCATCTGAAAGGTTACATAGACTTCAAAAAAGGTCAACTAATTTCAGTAATTGGTCAGCCATAGTTTTTGTTTAATTGAATTTTTAGAATTTATTTTTTCAAGGTCGTATAAGACTTAGCACCTCATTTATGGGATATTGCTAAAGGTATGGAGCCAAAAAAATTATATATTAAATTTATATTTAATATAATAATGGGAGCCTGCATTAATATACAAAAGAACGATTATTGAGATTTAGTTTAACGGTTTTTTCTTTCAAATCTTTTACGTAACTGCGGTTAATAGGGTTCATTCTGATCAGGGGTGGATTAAGGCGGACAAAATGCCGCCCTGGGTACTAATGTTTGTGCTACCCCCTGGTGACTTATGTATGTTATTCAAATGCAATAATACTCGTAAACACTATATACTAAGGAAATTGATCAAGCATTGAAGTACAAAATTCGCAGTCTAAATAAAAAAAGGTATTGTAACTATAATTTTAAAACTAAATCAGTCTTATTCTGATTTGCTACAACAATTTTTTAAATCATAAATCATTGAAAACTGTTAGGTACATCAATATTAACACAAATTTATTTGCTCACAAAATGTATCCTTAGTCTTTTCATTCAGTTCAAAATAATTAATGCAAACGTTAATTATTGGATTTGCATGTTTAGGTTTGCACAGTCTTCGAACGAGAAAATCGTGGAATTGGTTATTTTATTCATCAAATTTCTTGCGTAACTTGCACGCATTTTTGGTATTTGTTTAAATATACACTATATTTTGTTTTCTTCGTGATTCCCTTATCTGTAATTTGTTCTTGCTGGGTGTTTCAAAAAGAAATAGACTATAGAAGAAAATAATATATTACGGTCTGTTAGGACACACAACCAAACGTGTAAATGAAATTGAATTGTGGAAAGAAAGTGAATTTTTATGAAAATAACATCAAAAGTCAACAAATTGAAGCTTTATGATGGTTTATAAAACCGAAATGCGTCGCTTTTAATTATAAACATAATAAATGATATGAACATTTTTCAATTTATTAAATAAATTTAAATTATTTTATTAAAATCAAAGTTTTTTTAAATTTTTTTTTGATGTTATTATATCATTTTACAAACGGTTATCTTTCACACAATGAATTCGATTATTAAAATTTTGTCGAAAACAGCTCGAATATGATTTAAATTAAGCTGTTTTCTCTTATATTTTAATGTTTGATTAGGAGATTTTTTGAAAGGTTATTATCCTGCTCCTCGTTAATGGCTTGAGCGACTTTTTACACTTTTTTCCAGTTAAATATTCCTACTTACATACAGTTTAAATAATAGATACCTACTGAATTTAAAAATTACAGTAACAATAATTCTAGTAATTTTAACTATTTTCGTTAACATAATATTTTCAAAATTTTCCGTACGTCTTCAACGTCTTTTTTTTTTTTAAATAACAAGTTTAAGAGATGCCATCGTGGATTTTCTGTGCACAATTATTTGCCGCCCAGGGCACGTTCCCATGTTGTGGTTTAATTATTATCAACGTCGTTTTTACTAAGAAAATAATTTCCTTATTTTTTAATATCTTAAAAATTAAAAATCCTAGAAACATAAAATTTTCAGTTTTTGACTTAAAATTGATAAGACTATTGAATTTTGACAGAAAATACTTAATTATGTAAGGAAATTATCTTTGTCAACAAATTAATCTGTTGAATAAACAAATTTGTGGTCGATTTTTATTAAAAGTTTTTTCAATTTTGTATATCCTTATTGACCGCAAAAGATTATAAGAAAATAGTAGTAACTAAAAACAAAATACAAATTATGCACAGATAAAGAGATAAAATTACAAAGAGTAATAATTACATACATATGAAATTACAAAATCAATTAAATTTTAACATGTAAACAAATTTTGAAATTATTTGGCAAGTGTGAATAATCAAGAAGATATAGGACTTTCATCTATGTTCATTAAATTATTATTGATTTTAATATAAATAGACTCATATTCGTCAAGTTTAGAATTATTGGTTACATTTTGAATTAATTTATAATTATCAATTAGTGGTTTCATGTTGTGAGATACATCGTTGTTCAAATCAAAAGCATGGGCGGCAACAGACTTTTGGACGTCTCTGTTGTTTATGTATCTCTGATGCTCAGCAATACGACATTCAACAGCTCTCTTAGTTTGACCAATGTATTTACTACCGCAGATTGGGCAAGTGGTTTGATATATGCCACTCTTCTTGCTCATGGGTTTTTTGTCTTTAGTTGTACCAAGAGGCGAACCAAGTTTATTTGAGTTAGAATGCACGATGCTCAAATTAGCTTTGCTAAAAGTGTGTCCCAATTGATTGCTAATTCTTGGGACAAAAGAGAGCTCAATTCTACGGGTGGGGGTGGCTTGAGTGGCGTTTTGGGAGAAGAGAGTTGATGCATTGTTTTTTCTTATGCGTTTCGTATGTTTCTTAATCAAATGATCAATGAGTGACTTCTTGTACCCATTGACTTGAGCTAGATGGACAATGTGCTCACACTCGCGTTTAAAATCGGAGACAGATAAAGGTATACGACACATACGGTTTATCATGGAATAGAATGCAGCAGTTTTATGTTGATAAGAGCAATACGAATCAAATGTTATGTACCTATCGGTCGTAGTTGATTTCCTGTGTATGTCGGATTGGCTACATTAACTGGAACGCTTGGAAATAGGGCGGTGACGTCAAAGGAAATCATTATTTCATCATCGGAAATGTCTATGTCTTTAACTCTTTCAATAAAATCAAAAGAATTCTCAACTGAAAATCCAATAAATCTGCCATACTTTTTCATTTCACAAACAATCCATTTTGTTATTTTGGCAAAAGGATAGTTAACACATGAAACAATTTTTCTCATCTTTTCACCGGGTTTATGGATTTTAGGTAATCCGTACATGAGCGGTACTTGTGAATTTGATTCCCTTAAATGATATTTATTCACATTAAAAACATTATGTAACATATCGATGATGGATTTTGCGTCTTTTATCATTTTGTTGAGTGGAGAACGACATAAAGTGAAATTATCTTCATTGATAGATTGAATCATACGCTCATTGTAGTCATTTTTATTGATCACAACTATTTTATGTAAAATGTGGTAAAAATTGTTAGATAATTTTTTTCTTTTTTGTTGTGAGTTTGAAAATTATTTTTTCAAAAACTGTTCCTTTAAAGAACCTTATTTTAAAATAAGACAATAGAAGAGGATTTCTAGTTTTGCATATTATCAAAAAGAATACAAAAAATAATAATTACATCGATCCCTAATGGATATGCTTGCATATATGACTAATTTATTTTTACAATCACATAATAAAGTCCTATTGTTAAATATCCTATTCCACTCAAGTTGAGCTTTACTAGTCTTTCCATCCATAAATCACAAACCACCTCCCCCAATGCTACACCAGCAATGTTGCCAGATCTAGCTGAAACGCCTAGCAAACAAATTAATGTTTGTAAATATATACAATCTTCCTATTTATTCGGTTATGTAATCAATAATATTTTAAGACCTTAAATTTAAAGATATTTAAAGTTATTATATAGTTTTATTTAGTAACTATGTATATATTGTATTATAAAAAGTTATTATTAATGATGTTTATAATTGGGCTCTTTTGATCGTTATTTTGTGTATGCGAATTAAATTAAAAGAATTCCATATTTTCACCCTACGTTTCGTTGAAATTTCTCAACTTCTTCAGGGGTCACAATTTATTGAAACTTTGTAAATAACAAATTAAAATTAGATTTTTGAACATTGGATATTTTTAGTACAGACTTACTTGCTTTTAAATTCTACATTTATGATTTTAATTTTCGATTATAAAAATTATTAATTAAGTTAATGAGATAATAAATAAATAAATAATTTAAAACAATTTAATACAAAAAAAAACCAGACCAAACAGAAAAACACTTATATCACAGTCGGTTTACTTTATCACATGAGTGTACATGGCGCTTAGCTTGTCTTTATCCTCTTTGTTGTTCATGGTAAAGCTAAGCTTTTGCTGGATGCAAAAAAGCTTGCTGCCAAACTCAACCACACGCTCACTCCTCACTTTGATGCTTTCCGTTTGAACACATCGAACCCAAACAATGATAATCCACTCCTCATTCGTTTATCCTCTCCTGCCGAAAAAAGAAATCTTATTTCTGCATTCCTCTCAATCAATGGCTTAACAAGATCTCAGCTACTCAATGATTGTGATGAAGCCAACAACTTACACCCTGGCACCCTTGACCGTCGCATCTATATAAATGAAAGCTTAACACCGTCGAACAGTTCATTGCTTCGACATGCGATTCAACTCCGTAAAGAAGGTATTCTGTTTTCAGCGCGAACAAAAAATGGGTTTGTTTTTGTTATGAAAACCAGTGATGATAAAGAAATGAAGATCGATTCTAGTACTTTTTCTACACTTTCCACTACCTTGACACAAAATTAATCGGAGCTGATCATTCAATTATGATAATTTTATTTTTTATTTAAAACAATTTTCTTTCAATTTTTATTTAATTCATTATACCTATCGTATTTTTATAGTATACTTTTAGGTACTTATAGGTATTTTTTCATTCTCTTTATTTAACTTTGTATATATTTTAATTTTTCTCTTTCCTTCTTTTTCTCTGTAATTCTTTTGCTGTTTTTGAGTTCCTTTTTCTAGTAGTTCAAACTATAGTTCCAAATTATTTTCCTTATCATGTCTGGTGGTTTAGTTCATTCTGGTGGCATAAATATTTGTACTAAGTCTATGATAAAAATTCTTTCCAATGCTCGTGAGGGGTTCAGAGTTTGTTGCATGAATGCGCGTAGCTTAAATTTAGACAAGCTTGATTTTGTCAAGTATATCTTTGATTGTGTAACCGAATGGGTGGTATGGAAATTAAATAATTAAAAAGAAAATTATTTAAAAGAAATTTCCAAAAACCCACTACCAACAACGACGACGACAACGACGACGACGGCGACGACGACGATTCAACTGCATTATGTTTATTTGTTTTGTTGACAATTGTAACAATTTAGTTAAAAGTAATGCTATTTCGCACCCACCTGTAGGGGTTAAGCACAGGATTGTAGGGTTTTCCTTTTTGTCAGGAAAAGAAGAGTGAAATAATGGCTGACACTTAATCATAAATTGAGTGATTGTCAGCGGTTTGCCAAAATGTTTAAATAGTCATTTTGCGGAATGTTGCGATGGGTGGGGAAAGGCACCTCACTCGCATGAGACAATTTGGAGGTGATCGTGTATCATGACATTTATGAATCCGATTCACACCCAAAGAGGTTTGCAACAAGTGCGTTAATTACGCCCACCAATGTTCACATCCACATATAATGATTAACGCACAATAATACAATTAACGTTTATAATGCGTAATTATGTTTGCGTGAATAGATGTGTAAAAGACAAAGGTTGGAAAGTCCTAATTTATATGTCTGAGTACTGATGGGTAGAGCTAGGGTTCTTTGGTAAAAGCCGTCGGTAGGTACTTTCTTTTCAAAAAAATCCATCCGAGACACTAGAAGCCAGAATACCAAGAAGTTGAAATTAGTGAAGAAGTAAAAGAAAGTACCACCGGACGAACTCCATTGGAAACCAACTTTTAAAATTTTAAATGGGAGTAGTGTAAAACTCAGCGGAAATAAGTATTTTAGTGTTTCCTTTCGATATATTTTCTCAGAAAATCGTAAAAAAAAGGATAGTCCACAAGATCTCGGGAAATATTCCATCAACGCATGATCGGGTTTCACTCCATCAAGTACATATATACGAATCTTCAAGATCATTCAAGGTCAATATATATATATATATACATGCTTATGCAAAGTTCAATCTATAAAATAAGGTAATTTTTAATTAAGCGGGTGTTAAAAAAAAAAGATGTATTAAAGATGATTTTTTTTGTGTGTAGTTAGGGCGTTAAAAGTTCTTTTTGAAGGTCTCAATTTTAAAGGGAGAAAAAGTAATCCAACAGATAGTAACGGAACAGAAAAATCTCAAATTCCTGAAATCCTTATACCAGTCCCCGTTGGAATTAAGTAAAATAGAAAGAAGAATACATAACCAAAGACAACATATCATCTAAACTCGTAAAAAGAAAAGGAAAAATCTAAATCAAATTTTCATATATAAGTTTTTTTTTTGAAATTCAAATTTTGATTTTAATCATTCATTTAATTTTTATCGTCAATCATTTCCTAATTCTAAAGTGATAAAGTACTAAAAATTGTTTTTATTTCATAAAAAAAAAGTAAATTTCAATCTAAATCTAAAGTGATATACATATATATATGTATGTGGGTATATATATAAATATATGAATATATATATATACTTACATATATCACATATCTAAAAAGCAAACGATTATTATTTTGGTGTATTTAAAAGGTGGTAATATTTATAAGTGTTTTCAATCGCAAAAAGAAAAGAAGCGTAATAAAGATCGCCACATCGAACCAAGATTCATCGAGGGAGTGGCCACTGCATCGATCAATTTAGGGGTGAGTTATTTCTTGTCGTACATGTCCTATTGACAAAAAATTTGTTATAAGTATTGCCCAATATCCGACCAAAAGGGATAATCGCTGCTAGGCTGAATTAAACAACGATTTTTATAAAATTTTTTAAACATTAAATTCTTTTTATTTTAAATAAACATATAAATTTTAAAATTAAACTCTTAAAAGATAGTTTAAAATTTTAATTGAATTTAAAATGTAACGATGTATATTTCAACAGTAATCAATAATATTTTTAATAAATTGTTCCAATAAGATTTATAGTCATGAATCTCTAGATTTTTAAAAGAAAAAAAAAGGGGAGATGAGGAGATAATGAAACCGGGGTAAAGGGCCGAGAAAAAGGAACGTTATCAAAAAGGGGTTGTTCAGCGAGAGAACAACCAGGTAGGGTGGGAATAGACGAAGTATCTCGCGCATCAATAACATCGGGATGATAAAGACTGGCATTTAAATAATTTTGTTAACGAGGAGGATAAAGGACCCATGGTATGAGCTAGCTTGGGAGTCCTACTTTTGGTGCCAGCTAATCCTCTAAGAAGAACAAACTCGTAACAAAAAATGGCGCCCAACGTGATGTTTCGCTATCGGAAGATGGTGAGACTAACAATGTTTTGTTTAAATTATGAGTAACAATAATTTTTTGTACTTTCAAAACATTTAACATTTTTTTTTATTTCTTTTTCAAATTTGTACTTAACAAATTTCGATTTCCATATCTTTGTGAGTCCCGGTTACTAAGGTCGGTTACCCGGTACCGCGTTGCAACAGAGAGGTTGAAATTGATTTCTAAGTATTAAACAAAAGAACCATAAAAACTTAGTCTTTGGGCATCTGAAAAAAAGACACCCAAATTGCAGGTGGATATGGTAAACTTTTTATTTACAAACACAATTTAAAGAGACCTCCTGATACAGAAGCTGTCTTGGATGGTCCTTTAAAAATTTACTATTTTCGTAATTTTCAATTTTAAGTTTTTTTTGATATCTCCAGAGTCTTCATTGATGATTATGATGATCGTCAAGTATGTCCTAGAAAATCTCGGAAACTGTAACTTAAGTTTAATACAAAAACAATCGCAAACACTAGTTTATTTTATTTTTTTTATTAATATAAACATATTTTTTTGACTCACATAACGTTCCTTTTTAATCTTCGGCAGTTACATATTTATCGCTTCCGGATTCATAACTCTTCTTCCCTTTTTGATTTTTATGATAAATTACAACTCAAACAGTTTTTTTTGAGATTCTAAGGATTTCAATACACTTAGTAAATTTTATAAAAAAATATAAATTTTTGAAATACAGTTTCAATTAAATTTATTGATACGCTTTTGATTTTTTTTATAAACTTTTTATTAAATCATATTTTTTTATCACATTCATTTTATAAACATTTTATCTATTTTATAAAAACATTTCTTTTATTAATTTTCTAAACCTTATTTTGAATCGCAGTTTCAAAATATAGTTATATATATTATTTGATTTGGATTTTTTGAGTGTCGAGATTTCTTTTTCGTTCGTTCGAACTAAGTATGAGCAGGAGTCGTCGAGTTTCAATTTTTGACGACATAGATGATATAAACGCTCACAACGATGCAACATTTGAAGAATTTTTCCAAAGGTTCCGCAACACGATAGATAGGTTTAACTTAGACAATTCTTTTAGTTTTTCAGAAGAATTAGAATCAGTTATTTCCAATTCGACATCCATCATGGCGGATCAAGAAGGTCCGCAGGATTTGGAAAACAATCCAAGGAATGTAAATGAAGGCGGTAATAGCGAGCCAGCCAATCGTGCTGAAAATGAAGATTTACTTTCTAGGATAGAGAGAAATATGGTTCAGAACCAGGTTAGGATTTTCCATCAAATGGACATTTTTATGGGAAATGTTCTACAAAAATTGGAAGATTTGCGTTTACCTTCGCAACAAGGAATCAACCTTCCTCAAGTCGAAAGACAAAACTTTAACACGACCCCAGCTGTTCCACCAAGAAACTCCAGTGCTTCCACTACGATTAGTGCTTCAGGTCCATGTAGACTGGATCGTTGGAACGTCAAATATGATGGTTCCGACAATGTATCCGACTTTCTAAGAAGGATGCAATCGTCGTCATCTTATTGCGATGAACAAATCGCAGCAAATTTCCATATCTTGCTTGAAGGTAGACCGAACAAGTGGTTTTGGCGTTTTGTGGAGAAAAATCCGAATGCGGATTTATCTTCAATAAAAGAAGCCATGAAGAAAGAGTTCGGAAAAATGGAGTCGGAAATCGACATATATATGAAACTTATGTGTCGAAAGCAGGGTCCTAAAGAATCCTTCGACGATTTTTATGTTTCGGTGTCAAGTTTGAACGACCGTCTGAAGGAACCATTTAATGATAAAAAGTTGATTGAAATCATTAGGGGTAATACCAAAGAGAAGTTAGGGGAGATTTTGTTGTCGGCTGAGGTCAAGAACGGTTTTTGAATAAAAGAGCCGTCAGTCATCGATCCGTAAGTGAAATCGCGGTCGAAAACGATTCTTCCGATGTGGAATTGGAGAAATATGAAGTCGCGGCTATGTTTTCTTCCAGAAAGCTAGTTTCAACCGCAAATAATATATGTTGGAATTGTGATCAGAAAGGACACGCGTATCACTTTTGCCCATCGGCAATTAGAAATTTATTCTGTTTCCTGTGTGGAGCAAAGGGTGTCAATACGGTTCAATGTGGTAAACACCAAGCGGGAAACTTCCCGAGGGACGAAACAAGGAGTGGGGAGGTTCGTTCCTCAAAGAATTCGACGAACCACTCTTAATATTAAACAACACCGAACAAATGAATTCCATTGATGAAGCTGACAACAATTCAATCCCTATCAAAATTTTAAAAAGGGAAAAGTCCAACGTTGAGATTGATCAGTTTCATTCGATGGAATCACATAATTTTAAGTCTCTTCACGAGCGAAAACGCAGCTATGAAAAGGTTCGATCTCGAATTTTCGGAACCAACATTAAACCGATTAGTGTAAAAATTCAAAAGGCTCGTTGTCGTTTTCGAAATCGGAAAAAGTTTAGAAAACAGATAATCGAAACAATAATATCATCGGATACGGATGGTCGTATGAATGCTAATGTCTTTTTAAATAATGAGTCAGTGTTTGGACTTCTTGACAGCGGAGCATCTATCTCGGTGTTAGGTGATGGGTGTTTTGAGTTAGCCCAAAAACTTGGGGTTGAAATACTACCCTACAATAATTTAGTACGTACGGCTGATGGCAAATCACATGATATAGTTGGACATTGCCAGATAGAGACTAAATACAACGGCATTTCAAAAAAATTAACATTTTACATTATACCAAATTTGACACAAAAATTGTATCTTGGTATGAATTTTTGGCGTAGCTTCCAGCTGTTACCTCAGATAAGTGAGCTAAAAGCAGACTTCGATAAAGAAGAAGATTTTAAAGAAAACACTGAGCTAATGAAACTTTCAGCTGAAGAGTTTTTTCAACTAGAAAACATTAAAAGACAATTTCCGAACTTTGTTGTCCTGGGTTTAGGAAAAACTGACCTCGGTTGTCATATCGTCGACACAGGAAACACTGCCCCTATAAAGTCTAGGCATTACCCGTTATCGCCGGTTCGTCAAGGCGAGGTTTATAAGGAGTTAGATCGTATGTTAGAACTAGGATCTGACATCATAGATGTCAGTAACTCACCCTGGAGTTGCCCAGTAGTGCTGGTGAGGAAACCTGGTAAAGTCCGTCTTTGTTTAGATTTCCGAAAAGTCAACGCTGTCACGATTAAGGATGCGTATCCCTTGCCTCATGTTGAAGGTTTGTTAAGTCGGATAAAGGACACTCACTTTATCTCGGGGATAGACCTAAAGGACGCCTATTGGCAAATTCCCTTACACGAAAAATCCCGAAAGAAAACAGCTTTCACCGTACCTGGTAGGCCGCTCTACCAGTTTAAGGTAATGTCATTCGGTTTGAGTAATGCTGGACAGACACTGTGTAGAGTAATGGATCAGGTAATTCCTAGTCATCTCCGAGATAATGTGTTTGTCTATTTAGACGACTTATTGATTTGCACTTCGGATTTTGAATCGCATTTACGCATTCTTAAAGAAGTAGCAGCCTGTCTTCGTCGAGCAAATTTAACAATCAACCTCGAAAAAAGCAAATTTTGCATGAAAGAAATAAAATTTCTTGGTTTTATCGTAGCTCAGGGAAACCTGAAAACCAACCCGGACAAGATAGAAGCTATGGTTAATTTTCCAGTTCCAACTAACGTTAGGCAAGTAAGAAGGTTTCTAGGCATGACTGGTTGGTATAGGAGATTTATCCGAAATTATGCCGATGTATCTGCTCCTTTAACCAACTGCCTTCAAAAGAAGGCTAAATTCGAATTTACTCCCGAAGCACTCGAAGCTTTCGAGAGACTTAAATCAGCTCTTTCGTCGGTTCCAGTTTTAGCTGAACCCAACTTTGCGAAACCTTTTGTTATCCAATGTGATGCTTCGTCTGAAGGAGTAGATGATGTTCTCTTTCAAGTGGATGAGAACAGTAATGAGAAGCCCATTGCTTTCATGTCGAAGAAGCTCAACAAATCCCAGAAGAATTATACGGTCACGGAGCAAGAATGTCTCGCAGCAGTACTAAGCTTGCGAACATTTCGGCCTTACGTTAATGGATTGCCTTTTAAAATCATTACCGACCATTCCAGCCTTAAATGGCTTATGTCAATGAAGGAATTATCAGGTAGACTAGCCAGATGGAGCCTGGAACTCCAAGGGTACGACTTCTCGATTGAACATCGAAAAGGGTCCTTAAACGTAGTGCCAGATTGTCGATCTAGGATGAACATGCAGGAAATCGCGACAGGCGTAATTGCTGTGGATAATGGGATTTGTGGAGATTCTTCGATATTGATATGCGATGATATCGATTTAGATTCGGCTGAGTTTGGTTCGGAACAATATACCCGCTTGAGAAAGAACATTGCCCAAAACCAGGCCATTCTTCCAGACCTTGTCGTTTCCGAGAAATACGTTTACCGAAGAGTGAGATTCAGAACCGGAAGTGTAGACGAAGATGATTCTCTTTGGCGCTTATGGCTTCCCGATAATCTTACTCAAAAGTGCATTGAAATGTGCCACAACACAAAACTAAGTTGCCATAGTGGTTTTGATAAAACTTATGCTCGCGTGCGATCAAAATATTGGCCAAATATGATAAAAGATATAAAGATTTTTTATATTTTTTTTTTTTTTTTTTTACATTTTGATGTTGGTGAACTTTTGTTATTATAGATTATTGCTAAACGGGCTTTAGGTCAAATGAAACAAATATTTTCTTTTTGTCACAACGTTTCGTCCATGTATATGGACATCATCAGGTGCAAAATGGTTTCTATATTAGCATTGATATGTATGTTAATAAATGTTTACAAAGATATTTACAATACATTAATCACTTACAATAATTGTTGTTACATTTATGTATGTTAAATTAATAATTTATTTTACGACTACACAGTATAAAGTTTGACTGACAAGTAACATCTCAAATAAACTGAAAAAAATATATAAACATGAGCACACAGCACATAAAGATCATATTGTAGAGCTTTTTCTTTTCCTCTTCTCCACCAAATGTTTGTAGTGTGGGCTGACGTCGTCCATATCGGTTCGTCTGTTCATTGTGTTATCAGCATTTGAACTAATTTAATTTACTTAGTACAAGTATATAACAAAATAATTATAGTAATAATAATAATATCTTAAGACTAAATTACAATTGAGATCTTAAAGCTAAATTGAAGAAAACGATTGGGATAGAAAGGGTAAGAGAAAGGTTATGATAGGAGAGCAAGTTTGAGAGAGGTTTTTGAGAGGTTTAAATCAAAAATGTTGGAGTTATTTACTTTACGAATCATTCTGGTAATAGGTTCATTTTGGCCATACTCTGTGCGACGGAAGGGGACATAGAAGAGGGGAGTGGTTCTCAATTGACGGTTACGAGTATTCGGTTTGAATTTATCAAGTAGACTTTCATTATCAATGACTCCATTCAAAAGCTGGTGTACAAAAACTATATCGGCATTATCGCGACGTCTACTTAGAGTTTGTAAATTTATTAGTTTTAGACGGTTTTCGTAAGGTGGTAGATTATATGGGTCATCCCAACAAAGGCCACGTAGGGCAAAGCGAATAAATCTACGTTCAACGGCCTCTATCCGCTGATTGTGAACATGGTGGTACGGAGACCATACAACGGAGGCGTATTCAAGAAGAGGCCTGACAAATGTGACATAAAGAGCCTTAGTAACATAAGGATTTGAGAATTCTTTCGACCAACGTTTTCCGAAACCTAGAGTTGAGTTAGCTCTATTGATAATATTATCATAGTGAGCCCGAAAATTGAGTTGGCTGTCGCATATAACACCTAGGTCACGAATGGAAGTGACAAACGCAACAGGTTCATTCTCAATGAAATATTGACGTTGAGGCAAAGGAGGGCGTTTTCGGGAATAGGTAATAGCCTGGCATTTATTCACGTTCAATTCAAGAAAGTTGTGTTGGCACCAAGTAAAGAAACTGTTGAGGTCAGCTTGAAGTAATTGAACATCGGCCATGCACTTAATATGTTTAGATATACGCATGTCGTCAGCGTAGATCTGGAGGTCAGATCCTTCAAGGATAAGATCCACATCATTAATAGACAGTAAGAAAATCAGAGGACCTAAATGACTGCCTTGAGGAACCCCTGATGTTGGGCAGATAGGGGTGGAGCTGCATGATCTAAAAAGAACTGTGTATCGGCGATCATTTAAATATGATTGAATCCATGAAATAAGTAAAGGTGGGAAGCCGTAGCGTTTCAATTTAAAGATGATGATGTTATGGGAGACTTTGTCGAATGCTTTGCTGAAATCTGTTGCAATCGCATCGACTTCATATCCAGATTCTAAGGAGCAAATGACATCTGATACGAACTCAGTTAGATTGGTGGTCGTTGATCTACCGCTAAGAAAGCCATGTTGCTTAGGAGAGACAAGTGGTTTGCAGTGAAGGAGCAAAATATCGTAAACTATGCTCTCGAACATTTTAGGTATGCAGGAAAGTTTGGCAATGGGTCTATAATTAGAGATATCGTTTTTGCATCCTTTTTTATGAATTGGGATAATAAAAGAGTCTTTCCATGCTTTTGGGAATAAACCCTGGGAAATAGAGAGTTGGAAGAGATCAGTGAGTGGTTGAGCTAAACTGGAGGTGCAGTTTTTAAGAACAACAGCAGGAATCCCATCAGGACCCGATGAAAAGTCGTTCTTCATCAAGCGGATTTTATTAATAACTGAAGACAGGCATATGTTTATGGAAGTAAGGGGGACTTGGGAGCATCTGTTCATGTGATAGAAATAGTTAATATCAACCTCTGTATCTTTAGGAGAAAATGCTTGACCGAAGAAATCAGCAAAAAGGTTAGAAATATATTTTGGATCGGAGGATGAGGAATTGTTGTATTTTAGTGTCGAAGGATAACCATCAGACTTTCTTTTTGAATTTATAAATTGAAAGAAGTGTTTAGGATTTGAAATTAAATCAGATTGAGTTTGAATAATATAACTGGCGTATAAGGACTCACTCAAGTTGGAAAAGTTGTTATAAACTGAGAGATAATTGTTAAAATCATGAAAAGACTTCGAGCTGAGATATTTTTTCCAGAGCTTATTCCTCATATTTCTGGGAGAGCGAAGTTCCTTGGTGTACCACGAAGGGGAAGTAGTAAAATTCTTCTGAGGCAGCAGAGGGATAGATTGAGAAAAGCAAATTTGGATCTGTTCATAAAAGGTGGCAATCTTAACGTCGATGTTAGAGTCGTTGGTTATGAAATCAAAGTTAATGTTCCCAATAAGATCATTAAGTTTATCGAAGTTTGCTTTGCGAAAGTTAAAAGATTGTGACGTAAGGGAGTATGGTTGGATATAATCGCATTCAAAAGCAAAGGTTAGGGAAATTGGAGGGTGATAATTGTCGATCTTTGAAAGGATATGGTGACTTTGGATGACTTCGGTATTATGAGCATCAGATGAGAAAATCAGATCTAACTGTCTGTGTAAGCAGTTTTTTACACCACTCATTTGGGCGAGATTAGAAGAAAGTAGGCGGTCAGTGAAGAGAATCTCTTTTTCCGAGCTGGCGTTGGACGAAATGAAATAAAGCTCATCATCAGATACTTCCCAAATTAATCGTGGAAGATTGAAGTCACCCACGATTATTATATCATCTTCGGGATTAGAAATATCAACTGCATCAACTAGAAGCAGGTATTCAGTAGTTGGCTGGGAGGGTGGGATGTAACAGCACAAAATGTAGAGGGAACGCTTGGATACACAGACTTTTACGCATATAAGTTCAAGGTTAGCTGTATTGGGAATAATAACCAGTGAAGAATCAAGACTAGAATGAAATGCCAATAAAACACCACGTCCGGAGGAGGAACTTCCAAGCGGATCAATGATAGGACTTGCATTTGAGACTAAAACATCTTTACGGAATACATTGAAGTCGGAATTAAAGAACTCATTGTTATGAAAATCTGGTGTAAGGTTTGTTTCTGTAAGAGCGTAAACGTCAAAAGGAAGTTTTTGGGAGTTTAAGTAAATATTTGAACTTTTAGTGCGTAGTCCCCTAACATTTTGGTAGTATAAAGATAAGAATTGGGTTTTCGGCTGGTCTGAAAAACGATTGTTAGGAACGAAAGGGGCTATTAACGTATTTTGTCTTAAATTGCGGAAGCTGCATAGAATTAACATACGTAGCATAGGCGGAAAGATCGTTTTCAACATCGGATGGAGTGAGATTAGATATAATCTTATGATATTGGGTAAATATTTTTAAGAGATCAAACATATTAGTCGGAAGACCTTCTTGATGTATGGATACCATTACGTTAGTTCTTGTTACGCCATCGACACAGATAGAATCGTGTTTATCGTGAAGGTATGCTAGATACAAACGCACGTTCGCATAAATACGGGGATTTCTAAGGCTATAGCTCGCCTTAGAAATCGATTTCGATTATCATCCTTTTGTTTTGATGTTCTTATTTTGACGTTGGAGTGGTCGGGGGAGTGCTTGAAGAACATCAAAACAAAAGGATGATAATCGAAACCCTGCATACTACAATGCTATATAATCAAACCTACTGGCCGAAATGTTTGATAGTTGAAGTTAATTTTATAGTCATTTCGTGAACTTGATTGGTGTGCATTTTACTTGCCAAACTTCTTGTTTTCTTTTCATAAAATATTGATTTAACTGTGGCTGTCTACATAAGCTTATAAAGTGAAATTTGTTTTTATCAAATGGATTATAAAGTGAAATTTATTTTTATCAAATCCTTAACAAAGAAAACTATTTAAAGTTGGTGTTATGGACTACATACATATTTGTGTATAACCTAATCTATTTGTTGCACTGAGAAGGGAGAACCCAATAACTTTCAATCTCTCAAATTCATTACACCCGTTAATTGCATGGTATTTCCTTCTCGCTGGGTGAGTGAAACATTTTTAGTGTATGATCTGCCTATGAAGCATAATTGGATCTACATTGTATCCCAATTTCTGCCTTCCATTTTCATACTGCAACGATTCAACCGGAGTGCCTACGCAGCTACTGCCAGCGCAAAAATCATCTTTTACCTCATCCAACGTTGCTGATTGTGACTGAATTGCAAATGCTTAACCTCATCTCTAAACAACTAACTTTTTTTACATTTGCTTTCAGTCTTACCTTCTAGGCGAGTTCTTTTTAGTAGTGTTCTGCCAAGCAATCCACCTTTTGATACTACACCTCAATTTGATTGGATTTTGTTTATTTACATAATTGCATCATCATAACAATCCGATCCTTCATTACGTCAACTGTCAACTAAACTGTCATCTATCAACTTCCAACAAAATAAACTTTATCCTAAATCCGCCATTCCGGTTTGTGTATGGGATAAGGAAATATCAATATTTTCCAGTACACTTAGAACGAACATTATTGTTTGATTTTTGTTTTCATTTTTTTTTTGTTTAAAGAAACAAAAAAAAAAAAAAAAAAACTGCAATTGTTTTTTACTCGTTCGAGATTTAACGATTAAGAAATGGATAAAGTATCACATTGCGGCAATGATGACTGCACCCTAAATGAAAAGACTAATGATTGGGTACCTTGTAGGGGTATTTGTGGTAAAGTTTTCCACCCTGTTTGTACTGGCTTAAGCAAAAGAGCCAAGACTTATTTAACGGAATACTCAGTTAATTTTCAATATCTCTGCGATGATTGTAAGACCATTACGTTATCACACATCATGCTTGCAATTAAATGTAACAATGAGCGAGTTGAACAATTTTCTGACTCCATATCAGAATTAAAAAACGAGATTCGCAATAGTTCTTCATCAATAATTCAACTTATGGCCGAGAATAATGAATCCACCACAAGGAGTCTTGAAAATCATCACTACATCTTTACAAAACAACTCTTTAACATTGAAAATCTATCCAAACAAGCCCTCAACAAATTTTCAGAGTGTGTTGATAATATTAATTTGGTTCCAAACCACCTAAACACCCAATTTATAAAAATTAAGAACGCTATTGCTGCCATAAATCCTTTGCAAGAATTATCAACAAATATCGAAGCAAGAAACTCAATGCGAGACACTTTGTCAATGGTTGAAACAACTTTGAATAACCAAACAAATGCTGTAAAATCAATCGGCCTAGACTATACAAACACGCACGATAAAATCATCAGTGATTCGTTAGCGCTTGTTGATGTGTTAATAAGGGAATCCACTGCCACCCGTATTGCCATATCCAATATATCAGAAGAATGGAAACGCTCACCTAACCAAAATAGCTTGACTGAACACCTGTCTATCAATAACAACAACAAATCGCTCCACATAGAGTTTCAAGACCTGGACACCTCCTTCGAGCATACTAACATCAACAATAAGTCTCTATCTTCACCAACACTATTGCCAACTGTTACTTTACAACCATCATCCAACTGCACAATCTCATCAACTTCGAAAAACATCCAAAAAAACGATTCGCTTAATACTGAACTGCAAGACCTGAATACCTCCGCCGAAAATGCCATTATTAGCTCTTCTACTACAAATTTTGGGACACTATGGACAGACCTTGAATGGGCAAACCGTCTTATGCGTTTAAGACATTCGAATGCTAAATCCTCATCGTATTTATTTCTGAAATGCGCTTCTAAGGCACCGAGCATATCTTGGATAAAAACTTTATTCAACAAGAAATACGGTATTTCAGATGTCCCTATTCAACCTTTATCAAAAAAGCTACGATCCTTCAAAGTTGAGATACCAACTAAGTACGAATGGCTCTTTTTACAACCTTTCAACAAGGTTCCTAAGTTTGATGGCATAACAATCTATCCATGGATTAATAAATCTTTTTTTGATTCTAGATTTAAGTCTAATTCTGAGTCTGATTCTCGCTCTCATAACTATTATCCTTCTACTAGTAATAGTAACGAAAAACGACCACCTCCTGTCCTAACTGGCCCTACTTTAGATCCTAATAAACTCAAAAAAAGTAGAGTTTCTGTCCCGACTACAGCTCCTAGAAAAGGAAAAAATTCTGGTGATTCTTTCATTTTGTCCCAAAGCTCAAATCCATCTATACCCAATCGATCTCCTGTACCACAATATCCAAACTTCATCCATTCTCATACTCTTAACCCACCACATAATCTAACAACTCCAAATACTCCTAATAGTTGTAACTCTCCTAAAACCTCACATAATTTCCTTGATCCTTTATTTCCATCGTCGGTCAAAATAACAAAAAAATTCGCTGACCTAAACGATAATGGGCGCTATGTTATAGCTCGCCTTAGAAATCCCCGTATTTATGCGAACGTGCGTTTGTATCTAGCATACCTTCACGATAAACACGATTCTATCTGTGTCGATGGCGTAACAAGAACTAACGTAATGGTATCCATACATCAAGAAGGTCTTCCGACTAATATGTTTGATCTCTTAAAAATATTTACCCAATATCATAAGATTATATCTAATCTCACTCCATCCGATGTTGAAAACGATCTTTCCGCCTATGCTACGTATGTTAATTCTATGCAGCTTTCGCAATTTAAGACAAAATACGTTAATAGCCCCTTTCGTTCCTAACAATCGTTTTTCAGACCAGCCGAAAACCCAATTCTTATCTTTATACTACCAAAATGTTAGGGGACTACGCACTAAAAGTTCAAATATTTACTTAAACTCCCAAAAACTTCCTTTTGACGTTTACGCTCTTACAGAAACAAACCTTACACCAGATTTTCATAACAATGAGTTCTTTAATTCCGACTTCAATGTATTCCGTAAAGATGTTTTAGTCTCAAATGCAAGTCCTATCATTGATCCGCTTGGAAGTTCCTCCTCCGGACTTGGTGTTTTATTGGCATTTCATTCTAGTCTTGATTCTTCACTGGTTATTATTCCCAATACAGCTAACCTTGAACTTATATGCGTAAAAGTCTGTGTATCCAAGCGTTCCCTCTACATTTTGTGCTGTTACATCCCACCCTCCCAGCCAACTACTGAATACCTGCTTCTAGTTGATGCAGTTGATATTTCTAATCCCGAAGATGATATAATAATCGTGGGTGACTTCAATCTTCCACGATTAATTTGGGAAGTATCTGATGATGAGCTTTATTTCATTTCGTCCAACGCCAGCTCGGAAAAAGAGATTCTCTTCACTGACCGCCTACTTTCTTCTAATCTCGCCCAAATGAGTGGTGTAAAAAACTGCTTACACAGACAGTTAGATCTGATTTTCTCATCTGATGCTCATAATACCGGTCATCCAAAGTCACCATATCCTTTCAAAGATCGACAATTATCACCCACCAATTTCCCTAACCTTTGCTTTTGAATGCGATTATATCCAACCATACTCCCTTACGTCACAATCTTTTAACTTTCGCAAAGCAAACTTCGATAAACTTAATGATCTTATTGGGAACATTAACTTTGATTTCATAACCAACGACTCTAACATCGACGTTAAGATTGCCACCTTTTATGAACAGATCCAAATTTGCTTTTCTCAATCTATCCCTCTGCTGCCTCAGAAGAATTTTACTACTTCCCCTTCGTGGTACACCAAGGAACTTCGCTCTCTCAGAAATATGAGGAATAAGCTCTGGAAAAAATATCTCAGCTCGAAGTCTATTCATGATTTTAACAATTATCTCTCAGTTTATAACAACTTTTCCAACTTGAGTGAGTCCTTATACGCCAGTTATATTATTCAAACTCAATCTGATTTAATTTCAAATCCTAAACACTTCTTTCAATTTATAAATTCAAAAAGAAAGTCTGATGGTTATCCTTCGACACTAAAATACAACAATTCCTCATCCTCCGATCCAAAATATATTTCTAACCTTTTTGCTGATTTCTTCGGTCAAGCATTTTCTCCTAAAGATACAGAGGTTGATATTAACTATTTCTATCACATGAACAGATGCTCCCAAGTCCCCCTTACTTCCATAAACATATGCCTGTCTTCAGTTATTAATAAAATCCGCTTGATGAAGAACGACTTTTCATCGGGTCCTGATGGGATTCCTGCTGTTGTTCTTAAAAACTGCACCTCCAGTTTAGCTCAACCACTCACTGATCTCTTCCAACTCTCTATTTCCCAGGGTTTATTCCCAAAAGCATGGAAAGACTCTTTTATTATCCCAATTCATAAAAAAGGATGCAAAAACGATATCTCTAATTATAGACCAATTATTGCCAAACTTTCCTGCATACCTAAAATGTTCGAGAGCATAGTTTACGATATTTTGCTCCTTCACTGCAAACCACTTGTCTCTCCTAAGCAACATGGCTTTCTTAGCGGTAGATCAACGACCACCAATCTAACTGAGTTCGTATTAGATGTCATTTGCTCCTTAGAATCTGGATATGAAGTCGATGCGATTGCAACAGATTTCAGCAAAGCATTCGACAAAGTCTCCCATAACATCATCATCTTTAAATTGAAACGCTACGGCTTCCCACCTTTACTTATTTCATGGATTCAATCATATTTAAATTATCGTCGATACACAGTTCTTTTTAGATCATGCAGCTCCACCCCTATCTGCCCAACATCAGGGGTTCCTCAAGGCAGTCGTTTAGGTCCTCTGATTTTCTTACTGTCTATTAATGATGTGGATCTTATCCTTGAAGGATCTGACCTCCAGATCTACGCTGACGACATGCGTATATCTAAACATATTAAGTGCATGGCCGATGTTCAATTACTTCAAGCTGACCTCAACAATTTCTTTACTTGGTGCCAACACAACTTTCTTGAATTGAACGTGAATAAATGCCAGGCTATTACCTATTCCCGAAAACGCCCTCCTTTGCCTCAACGTCAATATTTCATTGAGAATGAACCTGTTGCGTTTGTCACTTCCATTCGTGACCTAGGTGTTATATGCGACAGCCAACTCAATTTTCGGGCTCACTATGATAATATTATTAATAGAGCTAACTCAACTCTAGGTTTCGTAAAACGTTGGTCGAAAGAATTCTCAAATCCTTATGTTACTAAGGCTCTTTATGTCACATTTGTCAGGCCTCTTCTTGAATACGCCTCCGTAGTATGGTCTCCGTACCACCATGTTCACAATCAGCGAATAGAGGCCGTTCAACGTAGATTTATTCGCTTTGCCCTACGTGGCCTTTGTTGGGATGACCCATATAATCTACCACCTTACGAAAACCGTCTAAAACTAATAAATTTACAAACTCTAAGTAGACGTCGCGATAATGCCGATATAGTTTTTGTACACCAGCTTTTGAATGGAGTCATTGATAATGAAAGTCAACTTGATAAATTCAAACCGAATACTCGTAATCGTCAATTGAGAACCACTCCCCTCTTCTATGTCCCCTTCCATCGCACAGAGTATGGCCAAAATGAACCTATTACCAGAATGATTCGTAAAGTAAATAACTCCAACATTTTTGATTTAAACCTCTCAAAAACCTCTCTCAAACTTGCTCTCCTATCATAACCTTTCTCTTACCCTTTCTATCCCAATCGTTTTCTTCAATTTAGCTTTAAGATCTCAATTGTTATTTAGTCTTAAGATATTATTATTATTACTATAATTATTTTGTTATATACTTGTAGTTACTAAGTAAATTAAATTAGTTCAAATGCTGATAACACAATGAACAGACGAACCGATATGGACGACGTCAGCCCACACTACAAACATTTGGTGGAGAAGAGGAAAAGAAAAAGCTCTACAATATGATCTTTATGTGCTGTGTGCTCATGTTTATATATTTTTTTCAGTTTATTTGAGATGTTACTTGTCAGTCAAACTTTATACTGTGTAGTCGTAAAATAAATTATTAATTTAACATACATAAATGTAACAACAATTATTGTAAGTGATTAATGTATTGTGAATATCTTTGTAAACATTTATTAACATACATATCAATGCTAATATAGAAACCATTTTGCACCTGATGATGTCCATATACATGGACGAAACGTTGTGACAAAAAGAAAATATTTGTTTCATTTGACCTAAAGCCCGTTTAGCAATAATCTATAATAACAAAAGGTCACCAACATCAAAATATATAATTATCGGAGGGCACGCCGAATCAATTTTCCATCGAACATTCACCATCTTGGTTCAAAAGCATCAAAATGGCTTTCTACAACAGTATGAGGGATAAATATGGCAACAAATTTTGCAGCACATTGAAGCAACACAGAAAGCTCAGCACAATAAGAGTTAAAACAACAACAAGTAAGAAATTTCTTTTGAGCTGCAGAAAGTTTGGACTGACACCAAACTTCATAACAAATACAACAGCATATCTGGAAAAATTATTTGAACAGGATATTGGTAAAAAACACCCTTTATTAAAATCTTTACAAAAAACTATATTCAATTTTCACTGCAAAATTTTGAACCACTTCATTTCCGCAAAACATAAAAACTTAACCTCCATGGTAAAAAGAATCAAAAACATTGAAAGCTCTATTGCATCAACTTTGACAGGAGAAGAATACACAAACTTTCTTTTCCATGAACAAACACAGTCCAATAATAGAAACGAAAAACTTAAGCTAATACGCGACAAAAAACTAACATCGCTTAAGGATAGGATGAAAGAGAAATACGGCATTTGCCTAAATCAAAAGTGGTTTGTCAACAAAACAAGTGTTCCCATTCCAGACGAAATAAAGTACTTACTCTCGCTAGGTCCAAAGTACGCACTACCTATTACTATTCACTCCACTTCTAACTCCTTCTTCAAAGTTATTGCAGACGGTGAGGATTGCATCCAAACAATAAGCGATAATGATGAAAAGGAGAAAGCGCGGGGAAAATTTGCAAATATGTTAAACAATTGTATGGAGAAGAGAAAGTTTTCGGAGTTAAACAAATATATAACTGATATACTCAACGATACAAAACAATTTCTCTATAAACATAGAGAAATTTATATTGTTTCAGCAGACAAGGGTAACGTCACGGTTGCAATGTACAAGCATGATTATGACACAAAAATGAAAACAATGATGGAAGACAGAAATGTATATTGGCCAATCCCAAGTGATCCCACAAACAAATTGCAAGAGAAGAACAACAACCTTGTTAAATATTTATTTGAAAACCAAATACTAGACCAACGCCAAAAACAAATTATAACCACATATAATTCGGTTGCACCCAGACTTTATGGACTCCCAAAAATCCATAAAGAAGGCCTTCCCCTACGGCCTATATGTTCTTCTACAAAAGTTCCTTGTTATAACTTGGCCAAATACTTTATCAGTATTTTGAAAAATATAACATCAAAATCCAAAAACAAATTATATGGGCTTAGAACGGAAAATGATGAAGTTCTAGTGTCATTTGATATAATATCACCTTTTACAAATATTCCACTGAAAATGGCACTAGAACTTATCAGTAAGAACTGGGATAAAATTAGGGAACACACACTCATTAAAAAGACCAAATTTCTGGAACTACTAAGGTTTTGCATAATTGACAACAATTATTTGGTTTATGGCAATAAAACGTACCAACAAAAAGATGGTATGCCGATGGGAAATCCAGCTTCACCCATAATAGCAGACATTATTCTCGAAGAACTCCTTAACAACTGCCTGGAAAAACTACCACACAAACCCAGGATCTTGACAAAATATGTGGATGACATATTTGCCGTAATAAAAGCGAAAGACATAGAGCAAACTTTAAATACCCTTAACAGTTTTCATAGAAAAATCCAATTTACCGTTGAAATTGAAACAAACAAAAAATTAGCTTACCTCGACACAGTAGTCATTCGCGAAGAAGGGCAACTAAAAATGGATTGGTTTCAAAAACCAACTTCGTCGGGTAGAATAATCAACTTCTTCTCCCAACATCCCAAGCAAATAATTTTCAACACGGCCAAAAACTTGATACATAGAGTTCTTTCAATCAATGACACAGAATACCACATCAATAACAAAATAAAGATAAAAGAAATATTACAAAAAATCGCCTTTCCGCAACAAATAATAAAAACACTAATATCACAATATGAACATCGAAGTATCCAACCACCGGAAGAAAAAGAAAGAGAAAACAAAATTTACAAATCCTTTACGTACGTTAAAGAAATAGCAGATCGGTTCAAAAACGCAAAACTCCTAGATACAGAGAAATACAAATTAGCTTTAAAATCGACAAACACAACTTCACAACTCTACACCAACCTTAAAACAAAAATTGACAAATTGGAACATTCAAATTTAATTTACAAAATTAATTGTAATGGAAATTCTGACGAAGAATGTAACCAAATACACATAGGAACAACAAAACAAAAACTTAAGAGCAGACTAGCAGGACACAAATCCGATATAAAAAGCAGCGCAATACAGAAGACAGCCCTGGCATCACATTGCATAGCTTTCAAGCACTCCCCCGACCACTACAACGTCAAAATAATGCAGCGAGAAGAACATCAAAACAAAAGGATGATAATCGAAACCCTGCATATAATCAATGCTGATAACACAATGAACAGACGAACCGATATGGACGACGTCAGCCCACACTACAAGCATTTGGTGGAGAAGAGGAAAAGAAAAAGCTCTACAATATGATCTTTAGTGCTGTGTGCTCATTATTATATATTTTTTTTCAGTTTATTTGAGATGTTACTTGTCAGTCAAACTTTATACTGTGTAGTCGTTAAATAAATTATTAATTTAATATACATAAATGTAACAACAATTATTGTAAGTGATTAATGTATTGTGAATATCTTTGTAAACATTTATTAACATACATATCAATGCTAATATAGAAACCATTTTGCACCTGATGATGTCCATATACATGGACGGAACGTTGTGACAAAAAGAAAATATTTGTTTCCTTTGACCTAAAGCCCGTTTAGCAATAATCTATAAAGATTTTTGTAAAAAACTGCGACACCTGTAAGATGGTCAAGGCTCCGAATGAAATTCTTCGTCCACCGATAGTCAACCAGATAAAAACTGAGAGGCCCATGCAACGACTCTACGTTGATTTTTTAGGTCCGTATCCGCGCACCAAGCGTGGAAACATATACGTTTTTATCGTGGTTGACCATTTCTCGAAGTTCACGTTTTTCAAAGCCTTACCTAAAGCTACTTCAAATCGTGTGATTCAATATCTCGAATCAGAAATATTCCATACTTTCGGGACCCCTGAACAAATTCACTCCGACAACGGACGTCAATTTGTGTCCAAAGACTTCAAAACCTTCCTTGACAATTACGGCGTTAAACATGTGCGAACGGCGGTGTATTCGCCTCAGGCCAACATTTCGGAGCGGGTAAATCGTAGTCTACTAAGTTGAGAATCCTAATTTCTAAACAACAAAACGACTGGGATCTACATCTATCTAGTATAGCATGTGCGTTGCGTTCCGATACACACGATTCCCTAAATTGTCAACCCTATTATGCTTTGTTCGGACAAAACATGATAAATCACGGTTCAACTTACACGATATTACGTAAAATAAACGCGCTACACGAAACCGAAATGTTGGTCACACCCCGCGCACTCAAATTGACCTTGGTCAGGCAGAAGTTGTCGGAGAATTTGGACAGGGCATACGTTAAGTCGAGAAACAATACAATAAAAGATCTAAGAATGTCACTTACCGTGAAGGTCAGGAGGTATTCCATAGGAATTTCGCCCAGAGCAATTTTGCCCAAGGAATTAACGCCAAGTTGCTTCCAAAATTCTTTAAATCCCGCGTAAGAAAAGTAGTTGGCAACTGTATGTACGAGCTGGAATCCAGGGCGGGTAAACCTCTTGGCATTTTCCATCCCAAAGACATTCGTCAATAACCAGACGACTGAAACGAAAAGAAAAAAACACAAAGTATCGTTTTCAAAAAAATAAATAAAATTTTTAACTTATCTGATGTTATCCTTTCGTTCTGGTAAGTGGGTTCGCGCCCCACGTCTAACATAACAGCTGGCACACAATAAAAAGAGCGAACATTTTAAAACTAACCCGAACCGACTTAAAAGTTTAATTTAAAAATACAGAAACTCGCACACGATTTCCTTAAACCAGAAATCTCCACCAAAAATCGACAATTGAAAACACCGTCGGCAAAACTCATCGTACCGCGATTAACAAAATACATTTTTTTTTGCCACGAATACTATCATAGGTAATCGAGGTGAATGACCTCCGTTTTTTTTTGCTTTAACTTTTAGTTAAAAGCAAATTGTTTTGGTTTCTGTAGCGGATTTTTGTCGCCTATCTCACTCGCGTTACTATGGTTGTTCTCGTCGCACAATATTCAAAACGGCCGTTCACGTTTAGAATATCTGATGTTGTTTTTGTCGTTAACTTCACTTTTGCACTAACTATTTAAATAATATTTAATTTTTCTCACAACAATGATTTTTTTATCACAAACACTTAAAGTAAACAATCATATATGAGCCGAAATCTTTTCCGGCAATTCTGAATTTCACTAATTGTTTACTTCTCTGATCTCTGATCACAATGCACTACCCGGCCGCGCGGAAAGGAAATGTGGGTTCGTTCGCATATTTCAGATACGCTTTATCTGAAAAACGCGAAGCCCTGTAACCGAATGGGTTGTATTGAAACTAAATAATTAAAAAGAAAATTATTTAAAAGAAATTTTCGAAAACTCACTACCAACAACGACACCGACGACGACGATTCAACTGCATTATGTTTATTTGTTTTGTTGACAATTGTAAACAATTTAGTTAAAAGTAATGCTATTTCGCACCCACCTGTAGGGGTTAAGCACAGGATTGTAGGGTTTTCCTTTTTTTCAGGAAGAGAAGAGTGAAATAATGGCTGACACTTAATCACAAATTGAGTGATTGTCAGCGGTTTGCCAAAATGTTTGAATAGTCATGTTGCGGAATGTTGCGATGGGTGGGGAAAGGCACCTCACTTACATGAGACAATTTGGATGTGATCGTGTGTAATGACATTTATGAATCCGATTCGCACCCAAAGATGTTTGCAACAAGTGCGGTAATTACGCCCACCAATGTTCACATCCACATATAATGATTAACGCACAATAATACAATTAACGTTTATAATGCGTAATTATGTTTGCGTGAATAGATGTGTAAAAGACAAAGGTTGGAAAGTCCTAATTTATATGTCTGAGTACTGATGGGTAGAGCTAGGGTTCTTTGGTAAAAGCCGTCGGTAGGTACTTTCTTTTCAAAAAATCCACCCGAGACACTAGAAGCCAGAATACCAAGAATTTGAAATTAGCAAAGAAGTAAAAGAAAGTACCACCGGACGAACTCCATTTGAAACCAACTTTTAGAATTTTTAAATGTGAGTAGTGTAAAACTAAGCGGAAATAAGCATTTTAGTGTTTCTTTTCGATATATTTTCTTAGAAAATCATAAAAAAAGGATAGTCCGCAAGATCTCGGGAAATATTCCATCAACGCATGATCGGGTTTCACTCCATCAAGTACATATATACGAATCATCAAGATCATTCAAGGTCAATATACATATATATATATATACGTGCTTATGCAAAGTTCAATTTATAAAATAAGGTAATTTTTAATTAAGCAGGTGTTGATAGAAAAAATGTATTAAAGATGATTTTTTTTGTGTGTAGTTAGGCCGTTAAAAGTTCTTTTTGACGGTCTCAATTTTAAAGGGAGAAAAAGTAATCCAACGGATAGTAACGGAACGAAAAGATCTTACATTCCTGAAAGCCTTATACAAGTTCCCGTTGGAATTAAGTAAAATAGAAAGAAGAATACATAACCAAAGACAACATATCATCTAAACTCGTAAAAAGAAAAGGAAAAATCTAAATCAAATTTTCATATATAAGTTTTTTTTATTGAAATTCAAATTTTGATTTTAATCATTCATTTAATTTTTATCATTCAATCATTTTCTAATTCTAAAGTACTAAAAATTGTTTTTATTTCATAAAAAAAAAAATCTAAATCTAAAATCTAAAGTGGTATACATATATATATGTATGTGGGTATATATATAAATATATAAATATATATAGATATATATATACTTACATATATAATAGCAAAAGATTATTATTTTGGTGTGTTTAAAAGGTGGTAATATTTATAAGTGTTTTCAATCGTAAAAAAAAGAAGCGTAATAAAGATCGCCACATCGAACCACGATTCATCGAGGGAGTGGCCACTGCATCGATCAATTTAGGGGTGAGTAATTTCTTGTCGTACATGTCCTATTGACATAAAATTTGTTATAAGTATTGCCCAATATCCGACCAAAAGGGATAATCGCTGCTAGGCTGAATTATACCACGATTTTCATAAAATTTTTAAACATTAAATTCTTTTTATTTTAAATAAACATATAAATTTTAAAATTAAACTCTTAAAAGATAGTTTAAAATTTTAATTGAATTTAAAATGTAAAGATGTATTTTTTAACAGTAATCATCAGTATGTTTAATAATTTATTCTAATAAGATTTATAGTCATGAATCTCCAGATTTTTAGAAGAAAAAAGGGGTGATGAGGAGATAAGGAATCCGGGGTAAAGGGCCGAGGAAAAGGAACGTTATCGAAAAGGGGTTGTTCAGCGAGAGAACAACCAGGTAGGGTGGGAATAGAAGAAGTATCTCGCGCATCAATAACATCGGGATGATAAAGACTGGCATTTAAATAATTTTGTTAACGAGGAGGATAAAGGACCCATGGTATGAGCTAGCTTGGGAGTCCTACTTTTGGTGCCAGCTAATCCTCTAAGAAGAACAAACTCGTAACAGAACATATTAAACTTAAGAGAAAAATTAATAAAAGCAGTTACTACTTATTGTACCATCCATTCAACAGTATTAAGAAAACCTATAGATTTTATTCAAAACAAAATAAAAGTAAAAGAATTAGATGAGATAGGAAAAAGGATCCAAAAAGTAAAAGAAAATAATATTAATAAAAGGAATTAAAATAAAATAGATTTTATTGAACCAGATTTAAATGAAGACGTTTACGTAAAAGCTGTCGTAGTAAGAACAGCAAAGAAGATAGTTCCAAAATATAAGAAAACCAAGGTAGAAAAGATTGATAATAAATATAATGCAAATAATAAAAAATTACATAAAACCCATTTCAAAAGAAAATATAAATATCAAAATATAACTATAAATTGTAACGAAACATTATATGAAAATAATGAAATACAATATATAAAACATTTGAAGAAAAGTACAATATGTATCCAAAACCTATATAAATCAAAATATAAAAATTGTAAAATAGGATCAAATAAAGATCAGGAATCAATAGAACTAGAAGATGGACTTATTTTAACAAAAAACTTATTAGAAACAAGTTTAAATGAATATTGTAATAATATGGAATATATAATTGTTTAAAATAACCTTATACATTTTAAAGATTGTTACATTAAAATAAATGCAACTTTATATAAAGGGTTTTCCATTAAGGGCGGGTCGATTTTAAAATTGAATAAAATAAGTTGTATATGAGATATCAATAAGGTTTCATCTTTATTTAGGAACCCTATCAATGACATTATGTGTGAAATATAACATCGTGTAAATGGCCGCCGCGGCTTCCCTGAGTGGCGTGGATTCGAAAGGTCCAGTTTTCGATGACTTTGGCGCATAAATCAGGCTGAATTTGACCGATGACATCGATTATGTTGTATTTGAGGGCCGCGGTGGTTTTCGGCTTATTCGCATAGACCTGCGACTTAAGAAAGCCCCACAAGAAAAAGTCCAAAGGGGTCAAATCACACGATCTTGGTGGCCAATTCACGTTGCCTCGGCGCGAGATAACCGTGCCATGAAACCGCTCGTGCAGAATATCGATTGTGTATTCAGCTGTGTGGCACGTAGCGCCATCCTGTTGAAACCATATGTGTTCGGTGTCCATATCATCCAATTCAGGCCACAAAAAATTGGTGATCATCGACGTATATTGATCGCCGTTGACGGTGATGGCCTGGCCAGCATCATTTTCGAAGAAGTACGGACCGATGACGGCTCCAGCCCAAAATCAACACCAAACAGTAACCTTATTTGGATGCATTGACCAAAATTGGGATCAAGTTCCAACCCCTTTTGATAATAAAGTTTTATCATTTGCAAGTGTTGCTCGACGCTGTAACTTACCATGATGATTTGTCTTTAGTAACTGATTAAAAAACGATATTTTGACATAAAGTAAAAAAAAACAATATGGCCACTATACAACACATTATATAACACAATAAACTTTACAAAAATGAATGTAACATTAGAAGATATACATACATATACATAGTGTCCGCTAAACTGGAAAGTCATGGAAAGTCAGGGAACAAAATATGGTCAGGGAAAGTCAGGGAATTCGGGAAGGGGTCAGGGAAAATTTTTTTCATATCAATTTTTAAAAATTTACTGAACTCCTTTTTCACTTTCTCTCATAAGAAACTTTATCCTGATCGAACATTTCGTTTTGATTACATCTCTGTTTAAAATTATTCATTTCGTATCTTTTGCCATACCTGTGAATATGTCAAAAAAATAAATGAGTGAAACGCAACTAACTGCACCTTGTGTTATTTCGTACAGTAATGGCCGCGATCGGAAACCTATGTGGAGCTATACAGATAGGTTCGTGTTGTTGGTATACCGTGTTAAAAACAGCTGCTGACAAAACAGCTTTTGCTGTCTATCTGAAATATTTTGGTAGATGTATGTATGCTTCTATTCCAAGCGAAATGTCAAAAAGAACCAATCCGTTCGAAAACCTTTATGGATACGAAACTATCTTAAGATCTATTTACAATGCGACGAAAAGAAAAAAAAACTTATTTCAGCTCCCATGTTTAGGAAAACTACACCATAAAATAAGAAATTTGTGGACTCAAATTAAAGGCAATTGCTTACTGCTCTATTTGAGTCCGAAACATTCTAATTCCATGGTGTAGTTTTAGAAGAAAAAGAAGAAATAATTTAACGCTACCAAAAAACTAGTCGAAGAAACTCGTCGCATTGTGAATTGGGAAACGATTTTACAAAAAATGACAGCGAATAAAGTCACGCTCTCGTCGCGTTTACTCGTTCCATTGTGAATCGACCTTTAGATAGGCTATCGCATAGGTTTCCGATCGCGGCCAATAAGATGCAAAAAATAAAAAAACTAACTGTTAAAAGACAATGGGTAAAGATGTATGGCGCGTGGGCCCAGTACTAATAAGAACGGCCTTCATATCGTATATATGTAAGTACATGTTTATGCATTCATTATCCGGTTAACCGTTTGTCCAAATTCGCTGTGTGTTATTTAATTTTGAATAAAACTTGGTTTAGGGTCACAATTATTTTTTTCCATTGATTTTTTTTTTTTATATTTTTTGGAATTAAGTTCTTTGAACCCATGACACACTACCTGAAATTTTTCAGATTTTTAAAATTATGTTTACGGCAACCTTCAATTTGATGCAAAAAGCATTTTTTGGAGTATTTAATTTGTAAAAAATACAAATATTGGCTTTTAAATAATAGTTTTTATGTCAAAATCATCTCTGAAAAAACAATAAACGAATATCAATTTGTATCTTATTTTACGTTATAAAAATGGGTATTTCTTTCAAGGTTTTAAATTGCGATTCGTAAAATTTGGACAAAACAACCCACAAAACCACGCACAAACCACCCTTATATTTATTATTATTTAGTAACGAAGAAAATCAAACAATCAAACAAAAAAATATTAACAAAAAATAGAATATTTTTTTTCCTTTTGATGGTACTAAATTATTTTTATCTCAGTCAGTTTTTTACCGATTTTAAGTGTCTTTGTGGTTTTTCAAAGAAGAATAACATTTCTGAAAAAGAACATTTGTTGCGCAAGCTACAAAATCAAGTACAAGTTTAACAGTTTATCTAAAATAACGATAATGAAAACGAAGATTTATAGTCCAGTAACCTTTTCGTTTGTATGGAAGGCACCGTTAGCGTCAAATCTGCTATTTCTGATTTTTTGCTGTGTTGTTCAGAATATTGGCCTAGTTAATAACCTAAGTTTTCGACCTCGAGCGGCGACCGCTTCATGGTCAAAAATCCGAAAATGGCGATTTTTTCGCGCTATTTTTAGTTATTGTTAATTTTTGTCCCAAATAATTAATTTTAAATAAAAGCATTGTTCTACGAATTTAAAATAACTTAATTTGCTTCAACTTGAGACCAAAGCCAACTCTGTACACCCAATGGTTTCCAAAATACATCAATTAAAAATTTGGCGATACAAAATTTTGTATTAAAAGTAGTGTTATCAAACAGTATAATGGAATATAAAGAATGGTTGACATAAATGCATCAAAGCACTGGATCATGTAGATTGGGCCAAAAGAATTGGACAATTATACCGGAAGGGGGGTCTATATACCCCCGTTAAGATGGGAGGGGCAATTATCTAAAAAAAATGACTTAAGGTAGAAACAACACTATTGAAAACCACTGGTAACAGCCACAATATTCTCCTATAGCTTATAATAATATAAGCCCAGAAACCCATTCTTGATTTTTCTTTTTCAATAAAGTTATTTTAATCGATGCTTTTTGAGAAATCAATTTCCAAACTCAAAATATTGAAAGAGCAAATTGCTCCAAGGATCCTGTTTCTACTAAGTAAATAGTTGAAAATTCTTTTTCAGAATGTTGAGTTTGGAAATTAATTTCTCAAAAACTATCGATTGAAGTTGAAGCAAATTAAGTTAATTTAATTCGTAGAACAATTCTTTTATTTAAAATTAATTATTTGGGACTAAAATTACCAATAACTAAAAAAAGCGCGAAAAAATCGCGGTTTTTCTGATTTTTGACCATGAAGCGGTCGCCGCTCGAGGTCGAAAACTTAGGTTATTTACTAGGACGATATCCTGAACAACTCAACAAGAAATCAGAAATACCAGATTTGACGCATTCGTGAAAGTGTATAGTTACTGTACTATTAGTGCAAACATGGTTTTTTTGTCTACTCGTTCAAAAACGACGACCTGGCTTTGATTTTGGACTATTAAGTGATTTTTGTGTAAAACAAGGACCTGGGTTTGTGATTTTTGTATATGATAAAAAAGAGACTAACTTAAAATAGGTAAGAATCTGACTTAAAAATCTTTTAGTAGGTACCAAACGAACAAAATATAAAATTTTTTGTTTATAATTTTTTTTAAATATTTTGTGCCGTCAGCCCGTTATAAATGCAATACCAAGTTTTTCGTTACTAAATAAGGAATAAGCTAAAAATATTTCAACCCCTTATAATAATATATAATGGTGGTTTTGAGGGTCGTTTTGTAAGTTGTTTTGTCTTACTTGTACGAATTACAAAAGTTTAAAAACAGTACCTATTTTTATTCTGATAAATGATGTAAAAATTGATATTTTTTGATTTTTTCCAGAGATGGTTTTGACACCAAAAATATTATTTAAAAAACAAATATTTGTTTTTTTTTACAAATTAAATGCTCCAAAAACTGCTTTTTGCATAAAAATAATGCTTGCGACCCCTAAACATAACTTTAAAAATTCAGGTGTTCTATCATAAGTTCAAAGAACTTAATTCCAAAAATGGCTTAAATCGAGCGAAAAATACACAAAATATTAAAGAAAAACTAAGGAAAAAAGGATTTGTTTACCCTAAAACTCATTTTAATCAAAATTAAATAACTTTTGTCACACAGCGAATTTGGACAAACGGTTAGCGGATAAGGAATGCATAAACAAATACCTATACATGATATGTAGGCCGTTCTTATTGGTGCTGGGACCAATTTGTCCATTGTCCTTTGACTGTGAGGTTCAACCAACGCGTTCAAGTTTATATTTCAAGTACGATTATTTATTTTTACTTATTTCTTCATACTATTTCTGCATACCTGAATTAATACATTTTGATTTATTTAAAAAAAATAAACTATTAAATTTTAACATCGCAAAGATAAATATGATTTAAAAGCATTTTATTGAAATGGTCATTCATTACTATGAACTACATTGCATAGGTATAGTCGTCCCTTTTGTTAAGCGAAACAATTTTTTTTAAATTCATGCAGTTATTATTTTTCACTTTAAATGCAATCCGTTATGTATACCTTCAGCCAGATCTTTGAAAAATACAAGGTGAGTTCTTTTTGCCTAAGGTTTAATTAACTCCATTCAAATACGTACATTTTCTACCACTTTGTGCAATATTAATACGTACCTACTCATGAATTTTTTTTTTTATTTTTTGGTCAGGGAAAATTTTGAAATTGGTCAGGGAAAATCAGGGAAAGTCAGGGAAATTTATTTTGAAAAATAGTGGACACCATGATATAAATCAAATTGGAAATTTAAAAGAATTTCAAACAATAAGATACGAAAGCAATGTTAAACATGTTATATCATATACAAGTATCACAATCATAATAATTTTAATTGCAATTTATTATTATATTTTAAACGTCGAGAAACACAAACACTTAAAATTGAAAATAGAGTTATAGATACTCAGGAGAGCATCAAACATATAACTTTGTAATAATATTAAAAACCCTATAATAATGAAGAAAGATACAAAGTATCTTTCTATAAACAAAATATAATGCTCACACAAAGAATCACAATTTCATAGCGGATGATGATATCCGATGTTATTAATTTTGCATAAAATGGCTGGCTAAACTTTCCAATAAATTTAAAATAATTTTATTATTCGGTACTACTTGTATAATGTGAGTGTACAGTGAAGATTGCAAAATAAAATTTCTTGTCCTGAAATGTTTCCAAAACAATATGGTTAATTAGTGTGTTTTTTTTTAGTTTCAGCTCCCAGATTATTTGCATTTTGCAATTGTTTGACCAATTTCATTATCTATGCCGGTGTTTGTTTTTTTTTAAGTTTATGTTCTATCTTCACATATATACATATCAAGGACGCATTTGTGTTTTTTTTAATTGGAAAAATAACATTTCCACAATCATGTTCATTATTCTTACAAAATAACTGAGTGATTCCATGTCCCTTCCTAAAATCAAATTTCTTTTTGCAAGTTAAGGAAAATGAGATCACAAGTTTATCTTCGAACAGACAGACGTGAGGAGGCGAGCTAACATTTTTTTTTTGCTCAGTATTTTTACAGTGAGACGTTTGAGATCCTAAACTTGCCTTACAAATCGGCCAATTATTCGACGCGGAAGACCTACAAATTTGGAAATCGATTGCCATTTGTTTTAAAATACATATCAATTTATTTATTTCTTGATTTTTGCCTAAAATAATCAATAACAAATAATTAAAAGGTCTTTTACTTTTAGGTCGATACTGTAATCACATAGAAATTTAGTTCGATAAGTTTTGACTCTTAGCGAACAGATTAGCTAATGTTTTGACATTTGAAGCGAACCTAATTTTAGCGAATCGCTATTCTTAATACGAAATTAGCGAATTCGCAAAGTTTTAAGTTCAATTCGCTATTCATAATGTGGGCCTTAATTAATAATATTAAATTTAAAATACTTGTGTTTCATTCAATTATTTGTTGATTGTGCTCTCTCATGAGATCACAAAAATATACTTTTTTGTTTTCATAAAGAATCGGAAACGAAATTGTTCGCTTTCCAGAAAGCGAAAAACTCTAACAAACAGTTTCTGAAAGCAGAAAGCGTTTTCTGAAAGTGATTTCCTTTATTGAAAACGCTTTCAGAAACTTGTCACATCATGAAAGTTTGTTTTTTTCGTAAAAGCATTTTCAAGAGAGCAAATCACTTTCAGAAAACGCTTTCAAAAAAGTACGTTTGGGTCGTCACACCATGAAAGTCTTGCTTTCTGAAAGTACTTTCCTTTCAGTGTCTGACGGCACATTAAGAATCCTTTTGTTAAGAAATTTCCAAATCTATTCAACTTCAAGGTAATAAAAAAAATTGTCATGGAAGTTAACAAATAAATAGCGCCTATAAAATGTAAACAAATAAAAATATAATTTTTAAACAATTGAACAGATTTAATAAAACTTAACTAACCCTAAAGCAGTCGGGAAAATTCGGCTTACTTATAGTTAGCGCGTAAAGGGCAGTTAATCCTGACGGGAGAGCTTTGGTCTTCTAGTCCGCGTCCTAACTTTACTTTTAAGAAGTGTTGCCATGGCGGAAACTCTGGCAGATCGACGATACGAGATACAAATTATAACAACAAAATTCCACATAAATTAGGCTATAAATCGAGAATCAGACATCAGACAATGACGCGGAATGTCTCGTTGGATTCAAAATGCTTGAAGCCATAGAGCTATATTATTTTGTTGGATCCTCCCCCACACTTGCGTGCTGGGTGTGCAAAATACGCTCGGCGGATAAGGGTTTTTGTTTGTGAGAAAATAATAGTAATTTTATACATATTCATAAAATGCTAAGATTGGTGCCGACGAAGAATTTCACACTCTACCGCATATGATGCCTTAATTGAGGGTAGTTTCAAATGCTCAATCTTATGAAACCAAAATAAATGCATTTCAACTACCCTGGAGAAAGGGTTGTTATTTTTATAAAATGGTGATTGAATTTTCATTGCAAGTATAGCATAACATGACCGAGTTCCAATGGTATGAAATTTGCACTCAACAAAAACACCCTTTCGCCCCAGATATTTTGATGGACTCTTGATTCTTATTACTTATAAGAAATGAAACATGCGTTCCGAATTTCAACACCATACTATTGGAACTCGTTCATGTAATGCTACTTGCAATGATATTTTAATATCAATTTTAAAAAATTACATAGCTTTTTCCATGGTCGTATTGCGTTTATTTTGGTTTGATAAGATTGTGCACTTAAAACTACCCTAAATTCATGCATCATATGCTTATATTATACCAATCCAAATATATATCGGTTTTACGAACTTCCACATCCCCCTCTCCCCAACTTTAAAGCGATTATAAAAAAAAATACATGGCTTTAAGTAGGCTTCGAATATGCTGTATAGTGTAGTGTGAAATTCTGCGTCGACATCAATCTTAACATTTTATGGATATGTTTAAAGATGCTATTATTTTCTGACAAATAAAAACCCTTATCTGCTCACAAGGGTAGGGAAGGGGTCAACAAAATTATATGGCCCTATGTATTCAAGTATTTTGAATCCAACGAGACATTCCGCGTTATCGTCCGATGTCTGATTCGGACGATTTATAGCCCAGTTTATGTGGAATTTCGTCAATCTGCCAATGTTAACGCCGCCGTGGCAACACTTCTTAAAAATAAATTTAGGACGTGGACTATTAATGTACCAAAATTCATCCCGTCAGGATGAAGTGCAATGTTGATGCCCTTAACCCCCTAACTATTTTGGAAAAATTATGAAATAAAGGTTTTATTTGCATAAAAACAGAAGCGACCAAGCCCGATTCAATACCAACATATTTAATTCTCCAAAAATTGGTCTAATTTTTTTTAATAAAAATATTTTTTCTTAATTACAGGGTTTGATATGGTCTTCCCTTGTCAGCGCTTAAAACTGTTTTATCCTCATGAACTGGAGAATGTGTTTTGTGGATCAGGCAGCCCATACTTTCAGCTATGGGATGTTAAAATGTTGCAAGAATGTTGTAGAACTGATCATGGTTTTACTCAAGATTCTCAAGCAATAGAATTTTTGTTTGAAATATTAACATCTTACAACTGTGATGAGCAGCGATTGTTCTTGCAATTTGTTACTGGAAGTCCAAGGTTACCTACCGGTGGATTTAAATCGCTAACCCCACCGTTGACAATCGTTCGGAAAACGCTTGATGCTGATCAAAATCCAAATGATTACCTTCCTTCTGTGATGACTTGTGTGAATTACCTAAAATTGCCTGAATATTCGAGTCGCGAGGTTATGAGGACTAAATTAAAGATTGCTTCTACTGAGGGTAGCATGTCTTTTCATCTTTCTTAAATAAAATAGTCCATATGCCAAAATACATAAAATCTTTGGAAGAATTAAAACAAAATGTTCCCTTGTGAAAATATATACATATATTACATACAACCTTTTATTAATATTAAAGTGTGAACTGAATTTATTAAATTTTGTTTAGACCTAAATAGTCCAGTAACCTTGTAGTTTTTTTTTTTTGGAAGGCACCGTTTGCGTCAAGTCTGGTATTTCTGATTTTTTGCTGAGTTGTTCGGCATTTTGGCCTAGTAAACAACCCAAGTTCTCGAGCGGCGACCGCTTCATGGTCAAAAAATATAACAGTGATATTATAAAACAGTATAATGGAAAATAAAGAATGGTTAAATAAATGCATCGAAGTACTGGAGCGTGTAGGTTGAGCCAAAATAATAGGACACTCATACCGAAAGGGGGTCTAGGTTGAGCCAAAATAATAGGACAATCATACCGAAGGGGGTCTATATACGCCCGTTAAGATGGGATGGGCAATTATCTAAAAAATTACTTAAAGTAGAAACAACACTATTGAAAAACAATGGTAACACCCACAATATTCTCCTATACCTTATCTTAAGCTTAGAAACCCGTTCTTGAGTTTTCTTTTCAAATAAAGGTATTTTAACCGACAGTTTTTGAGAAATCAATTTCCAAACTCAAAATATTGAAAAAGAAATTTGCTCCAAAGATCTTGTTACTAACTAAGTAAATAGTAGAATATTATTTTTCAGAATGTTGAGTTTGGAAATTAATTTTTCAAAAACCGAATAAAATAACTTTAATTAAAAAGAAAATTCAAGATGGGTTTCTGGGCTTAAGATAAGCTATAGGAGGATATTGTGGGTGTTACCATTGTTTTTCAATAGCTCCAGTACTTGATGCATTTATGTCAACCATTCCAATATCCTGAACTCAGCAAAAAATCAGGAATTTGACGCATACGTTAATGTATATAGTTACTGTACTAAATGGTAAAGAACAATATATATGTATAAATAAAACAAACAATTTTAAATAATTTAAAGGTTCAGTTTTCTCTAATATTCATAAATGTTTATCGGAAAATTCTTGAAATTAATAAACTGCCTATTTATCAATATCTGACTTCATTTTTTTTCTTTTATTTTTGTTTTTCTTGCCTCGCTATCTGTGCTTCTTTTTTTTTTTTTTTTTGATCGTGTACTGGATTTCTAATTGGATACTTAAATGCTGCAACTTGCTCCCATTTTCAGATTTGAGTGGCAACTTAAAGATAACAGTAGCTAACAAAGACTATTCGAAGGAATATGATATAATAGAACTTTGGCATAGATAAACAATATAAAGATACACATCTTTCGTACGTTTTACCCCCCAAAACCCATTTGTTTACATTGTTGTTTTTGTAATTTAATTCTGTGTCCATGAATAAATGTGAAATCCAACAACAAAGTTACGTGTCATGAGCCGTGGTGGAAATCAGTAAGTTGCACTAGTATGCTTGTTTTAAAGCACACTAGTAAAACTTACTGATTTCCACCACGGCTAAACCCACCTTTTAGCTTGTAGGCAAACCGGATTGACAGCCAAAGATTTGTATCTTTAATTGTTTATCTATGACTTTGGTTAGTAATTACTAAAAAGGCCTTCCACACTAGCCCACTGTGTATTTATTCATGTCAAAAAAGTGGGAACAAATCATGTAGAATAGTATTAATACATGAATTATTTTAGGAATGGTTCTATTTCTATCCCAAATTCTATCACACTTTTTTCAAGGTTAAGGTAATGTATTAATACAAGCAAGTGTGGAAGCAAAATATGAAAAGTCATTTCTTTCACACAAATTTGGCAGTCGCGTGGAATTCTTTCAATTTACACGTATTAATACACAGTGGGGTAGTGTGGAAGGGCTATTATGGTTCTCATTGACTTAGGAATATCTGGACTGCTAACTGATTGTCACTCCCATACAAAATTCAAATATAAATGGTTCCCCCCATTGACTTAGGAATATATATATATAATAATGAGTCAACGATGGTTCTAATTTCATCCCACATTGTCCCGATCTACATTGCCCAAATTTTTCCAGAATCGTGTGAAATGTACACAGAACGATTTTTTCAATGAGATTTTTCCCTTGTGCTCTTCATTTTTCATTGAGATTCACTCACACCATCAAACGAACGGCACACTTACACCGAACACACACAAAAAACTGGAAAGAAAGGAAAGAGAACATAAACAGACTGGAAAAATCGTTCGAGTTTTGTGGTACAAACGATTTGATCCCTACCCCGCACTTTTCACTCCCTTCACCAACGAACAAAAGATCGGCACTGGAAAAATCGTTCAATGTAGACCGGGACATTCTATCACACTATTTTTAAAAGTTAAGGTAATGTCGTAATACCTTAAAGGCCTTCCACACTAGCCAACTGTGTATTAAAACAAAAGTGTGGCGACAGCACACCACAACCAGATGGCGAATGTATCGCATTCAAGAAATTCAAAAATTGTATCTCAACGATTCATTAGATTTTGGTACAACAGATGCTTCACATCTAGACGCTTCGTTTTTACATTTAACTTTTGCCAAGTCTCTTTTTATATGAAGTAAAGTTATAAACATATTGAATACGTTTTAAATCAAGTCTTTTATTGTGGATAATAAATTATTGAATAAATAATTCATCGATAACCTCCACAAATTGGTGACCCCGACGTGATCGGCGAGATCATAAAATATTCTTGATTTTTTTCGTATATTAATTTTGCACAACTCTCGACGACACAAAAGTTCTTACAAAATGAACGAGCAAGTTCAAGAGGATCCTGAGGTAAACTTGGTAAGAGTGGTCAAAATCCCGCCTTTCTGGCGAGAAAACCCTTCACTCTGGCTTATGCAAGTGGAAGCCGCTTTCGCAATTTCAAGCATCACCGCAGACACCACGAAGTATCGCTACGTTCTTGTGAATTTAAACTCATCCACTCTACCGTTCGTTTTAGACATTATCGCTGCACCACCAGCCATTAATAGTTACGATGCTATCAAAGAACGCTTAATTTCTTCATTTGACGAAACCAGTGAGTCCAAACTACGACGACTCCTCCGTGGCACCGAGATTTCAGAAGAGAAACCATTGAACCTTTTGCAGCGTTTGAGGAATTTGGCGGGAGGTCAATTCACAGAAAATGTCCTTCGTTCCCTCTTTCTCGAACAACTACCCGAACAAATAAGAGGTATCTTGGCAATAAGTGAAGTCACAGACTTAACAGAACTGGCCACTCAAGCTGACAAAATTATCGACCTTTCACGTCCCTCCATTTTGTCAGTAGAAACAACAAAGCCATCTACTACAAAGCCATCAGATCCTTCAGGACTAGAAGCTCAGGTCAACGCGCTTTCAAAGGAGATTAAAGACCTGCGTTTAAAAATGGGAAACAACAGCCGTTCTATATCCAACAACCGTTCTAGATCCAACAACCGTTCTAGATCCTCCAGTCACCCACGAAATAACCAATCACGATCTTATTGTTTTCCGAAGATTGATTGATGCGGAGACGAACCTCTTCTCTCCATTAAAACTCATCCATACTTCACAACCAACCATTCTGACAGTCAATTCCAACCAAGCAAGCTACTCAAGGAATTCGAGAATGTGACCAAACCTGTCACGTGCAAAACAGCCACACACAATGTACACCACTACATCACAACAAGGGGTCAACCGGTTGCTGAAAGAGCCCGACGTTTAGCAGGTGAGAAACTACAAGCCGCAAAAACAGAATTCAACAACATGATGCAGCAAGGAATCTGTGAGCCTTCTAAAAGCGAATGGGCAAGTCCTCTACACCTGGTACAAAAGAAGAACGGAGAATGGCGTGCCTGCGGTGACTACCGTCGTTTAAATAAAATCACCATTTCAGATCGCTACCCGATTCCCAACGTACGCGATTTCATGTTCAATCTCCACGGATGCAAAATCTTCTCAACCCTCGATCTGACTAGAGCCTACTATCAGATACCGGTGTTACCAGAAGACCGACCGAAAACAGCCGTCATCACGCCGTTTGGGCTATTTCAGTTCAACGTGATGACCTTCGGTCTGTGCAACGCTGCACAGTCATTCCAGCGCCTGATGGATTCTATTTTACGAGAGCTCGATTTCTGCAACGTCTACATTGATGATATCCTAATCGGATCGAAAAACCTTGAAGAACACGAACATCATTTACGAATTGTTCTTGAGAAGCTTCAACAACACGCATTACCAATTAATATATCCAAGTGCGTATTTGGTCAACCGACCGTTGACTATCTTGGCTATACAATAAATGAATCAGGCATCAAACCACCTGAAGAGAAAGTCGAGGCAATCCGCAACTATCCCAAACCAAAAACAGTTGCCGAACTGCGCAGGTTTCTGGGATCATGGAACTTCTACCGACTGAACATGCCAAAAGCAGCCGAAGTTCACGTTCCACTCATCGAATTGGCACTTACTGTGAAGAAGAACGACAAAACCGAAATTGTTTGGAACACACAGGCAGACGATGCCTTTGAAAAATGCAAGCAATTGTTGGTCGATGCCGTCCAATTGGTGTTTCCGATACCAAATAACACTCTAACACTACGCTGTGATGCATCGGACAAATCTATCGGCGCAGCACTTGACCAGACCGTCGACAACATCCCTCAACCCCTGGGATTCTTCACAAAAAAGCTAAGCAAATCTGAATCGGTTTACGACCGAGAATTGCTTGCAATCTACAAAGGAATTCAATTCTTTAGGCACATGATCGAAGGACGAAACGTCACGGTGATAACTGACCATCGTCCTCTGTCTTTTAACTTCGCGCAGCGATCAGATAAAGCCTCATCAAGACAACAACGACAACTACACTACATCAGCGAATTAACCACTGATGCAATGTCACGAATCGAAACAATCAACATGCCTACACTCATATCTACCAGAGACATCGCAGAACATCAAACACATGACGAAGAACTTCAAAAATTATTGCACCCTGAAGCAGTCACCGCACTCAAACTCTTCCAGCTAAAAATCGATGCAGAAAAACCTATCTACTGTGATATAGTCAACAAAACCGTCCGTCCATTCATTCCGCAGTCGCTCAGACGAAAAGTATTCGAAAACATACACAACCCGTCACACCCAAGCAGCCGTGCAACAAAGAAAGCCATAGCTCAACGCTACGTCTGGCCTTCTATGAACCGTGACATCGTCAACTGGGTACGAATGTGTCTGCCGTGCCAGCGGAGTAAAGTTCACCGACATGTCAAGAACATCCCACAGCATATTGAGATACCCAGTGAACGCTTCAAACACATCCACGTTGACATCATCATGATGCCACCGTCCGAGGGTTATTGTTATTGTTTGACGTTCATCGATCGTTTCACTCGCTTGCCAGAAGCAGTTCCATTGCGGGATATCACGGCAGACACAGTCGTCAATGCATTCTTCTCTGGGTGGATAAGTCGATTTGGTGCACCTTTAACAATAACCAGTGATAGAGGTTCACAATTTGAATCACGATTATTTGATGCTCTAACAAAACTCATCGGATGCAACAAAGCAGAGACAGGAACGATAAAGACTCATAAGTTAATGGACAGTTAGAAGACGGCTTAAGAAAGTAGACCCTACTAATTTAATTCAATTTTTTGAAATTATCCTATTTTGAGATAAAATGTATAAAATAATTTATATCTCCATACCAACAGGAGATAGATACAAATTTTATACCAGTAAGATTTTAGAATTTCATTATCTATTCACCAAAAATATTTCAAAACTCTAGCGTTCTAATTAACGAAATTAGAAAATAGACATAAAAGGACATTTACCCTTTTATCTGCTACAATAATATAGATTATCGAAAAATCCAAACATATTGCTCTATAAAATATATTAGCCTATCATTAAAAATGCTTACTTTTACTCTACCTCGGGGCGACTTGCATCGTGCCTGATCGGGAAACTATTGATTGCTCAGAACTTGGTCTGGGCTAGTAGCGCAACAATCAGTCACGATGAAGTGCTTGTTTTACCTTCTCGTGGTGGTCCCCGGGCAACTATTTGTGTATCCCAATATACATAAATAGGCCAAAATTACAAGTGCGAAAAGGCCTAACTTTCTAGGATAGGTTACGGAGGTTAGCATTCTCCGTAACTGAAATCAACCCGCTACCGAAACCAACACTACGCCTCGGATAATTAATGATAACTCGTTGACTACTTTTGGCTATTGTACCCGGACAAAGATTGGTTTCTGGACTGTGAAGACGCTTCTTGACGATGGAAAAGAAGGTCCTCAGAATGCCAGATTCCTGCAACTAGAGAAGGAATTCATGCGGTATAGGATGGACATCTTAGGGATAAGTGAAGTTAGATGGCTGGGCTCGGGGAAGTTTAAGTCACCAACCCGTAACACTGTACTATTCTATTCCGGAAAAACACGTGGAAGTGCTCGGGAATCTGCCGTTGGATTGCTGCTTTCCAAAACAGCTCTCAAAAGCTTAATTTACTGGGAGCCTTTAGGTGACAGGATCCTGAAAGCCAGGTTCCGGACTAGAGTACGTCGCGTCACCATCATACAGTGTTACGCCCCAACTTTGCTCTCTTCTGACGAGGAGAAGGAGGCCTTTTATAATCGGCTGAGTGCTGCTTATGATAGCGTTCCACGAGGTGATACAATTATGGTGATGGGAGACTTAAATGCCAAGGTTGGCAATGACAACACTGGGTTAAGGCATGTCATGGGAAAACATGGTGTTGGTAACCGAAACGACAATGGCGAACGATTTGTCGATTTCTGCAACGCCAACGGGCGTGTATTATCCATGTTCGAGCATAAGACGTTCCACAAAGTCAGTTGGGTGTCGACTGACAGATAAGCAACTTCCAACCAAATTGACCACTTTGCGATCAGCCGGCGTTTAAGAAGCAGTCTCCAGGATGTCCGTAACAGAAGAGGTGCTGAGATGGGAATGGCCCGGGACCACCATCTGATGGTTGCTACCGTAAGATTGCGTACAGCTGCAGTTCGGAGATCCCAAGGAAACACTCGAATGCCCAAGTTTAATTTAGATAGACTAAAGGATCCCGCAGTGCGCCAACAACTAGGGGACCACCTTTCACAAGGATTGAACGCAATCAGCAGCACGGAAACCACATCCATCGAAAATCATTGGTGTGCTGTGAAAAATGTGTTCATATCCGGTGCTGAAAGTAAAGTTGGCCGGGCGCAAGAAAGAAATAGTGCTTGGCTTTCAGAAGAAACTTGGGCAAGGATCGAAGAAAGGAAACACCTTAAAGCTCGCATCGCAGCTACCCCAGCAGCAGGGAGAAACGAGCTTGAGTCTACGTACCGCATGAAGATGAGGGAAGTTCACAGTAGTGTGCGACGTGATAAGCGTAACTACATCAACGCATTGGCTACAGAAGCAGAAGTAGCCGCTAGTAGGTGTGACAGTAGGACCGTCTACAGAATTACCAAAGAGCTCACTGGTGTCCAGAGATCTTAACAACACCTGGTTAAAGACACAAACGGATCCCTGCTAATTTCGGATGAGGATCAGCTCATAAGGTGGAGGGAACACTTTTCTGCGGTTTTAAACCGCGATTCGACAGTGAAGTGAACCCTATTCCCACTGAGCTACCCGAAGTAACAATTTCCCGAATACGCACCGTACCCCCCAGTAAAGAAGAAATTATCACCGCCATCAAAGCACTGAAGAACAACAAAGTGGTTGGACTTGACGGTATTCCTGCAGAGCTCTTAGGAGCAGCCCCAACAACATCGAGCGAGCTACTGCACCCACTTATTAAGAGAGCTTGGGAAACAGAGAGCTTTCCTGAAGAGTGGAAAAAAGGAATGATTGTCAAGCTCCCAAAGAGAAAGGAGATCTCACACAGTGCGAAAACTGGAGAGGAATATGCGTTCTGCCTGCAGTAGCCAAGATAATAGCAAGGATAGTATTGGACCGAATTAAAGACCACCTCGAAGACACACTCGACGCCGAACAAGCAGGTTTCCGCACTGGATCTTCCTGTGTGGATCACATCAACACCTTGCGGATCATCATCGAACAGTGCGTTGAATATCGATCACCACTTCACCTGCTGTTCTTCGATTTTGAAAAGGCTTTCGACAGTGTCAATAGAGAATTTATTTGGCTTGCTTTGCGCAGGAGGGGCATCCCAGATAAATTGATTGCTATTATCAAGGCTACATATGATGGATCCAAGTGTCACGTTTTGCACAAAGGTAGGCTGTCAGAGGAGTTTGAAATCCAAAGTGGAGTTAGGCAAGGCTGTATACTGTCACCAATACTGTTCCTGTTGGTGATAAGTGAAGTACTGCACGCAGCTTTGTCAAATGGAAATGGAGGAATTCAGTGGACTCTGCAATCTCACCTCAAACATCTAGACTACGCGTACGACGTATGCTTACTCTCTCATAGGATCATGGATCTCCATCAAATGACAACAAGGGTGGAGAGAGAAGCAGAAATCGTAGGGCTTAAGATCAACTCGGCAAAAACTAAAAGGATCAGCCTTGGAACTTCCTCATCAATCCAAGTAAATATTTCTGGACAACCGGTAGAGATGGTAGAGGATTTCCAAAATCTGGGGAGTATTGTCTCTACGGGTGGCGGAACTGAACTGGACCCAGTAAACAGCCGAATCAGAAAAGCAAAGGCTGCGTTCGGAATGCTGTCCAAAATATGGAGAAACAATTCTTTTAGCTTAAAGACCAAGCTACGACTGTTCCGCTCCAATATTGAATCCGTTCTGCTTTACGGCTGCAGCACTTGGAAAGTCACTGACACTGTCACTAGAAAGCTGCAAGCCTTCGTTAATAGATGTCTACGAAACATCTTGAGGATTTTCTGGCCCAACCGTATCTCCAATGCCGAACTTCATGCGAGAACGGGTCAGGAGCCAATAGACTCTATTATACGAAGAAGAAAGTGGTAGTGGATTGGCCATACACTTCGAAAAGGCGATCGGTGCATTGCATCTCAAGCAATGCAGTGAAACCCGCTCACACAGGAGGGAAGACAAGTGGGCCGGCCTGGAAGAACGGTCGAACAGGAATCGGCACGACTGGGGAAAAGTTGGAGAGAGCTGAAATATATTTCAAAAAATCGTACACGATGGCGCGTAGGTGTAGTGGAGGCCCTATGTCCCGTAAGGGAAACATCACGGACGTAATAGGTCCGAGAACCTAAGTAAGTAAGTAAGTACCTCCCACCACTTAGCTAGTCAATGATCTCAGCGTTGCACATGTGGCGGTACATTTTTTTCGTTTCACAAAAATTCAACCTTGAAATTTCACTTAACGCGCGCAAAGAGATTTTACTTCAGAAAATTGTTTTTGTTTCTGGATTTGAGGAAAAATGGGTGTCTTTGTAGGCAGTATAGATATATAATATATATATTATATATATATATATATTATATATACATATAATTTTTGGACAAACGATTAAAATGTATGTATCTACATACTTATATCAAGTTAGGTATGTACATAATGTAGTAGGGTGCCGCTTATTTTGGCAAAGTTGCAATTTCTTTCGCGTGAAAAATAAAAATCTGCAAAATGTTGTTGAAATCGGTTGTTAACACGAGCCACCGAGCAGGTGAAAGTTCCCATACAAAATACATACAGATTATTAGCCTTTTACTAAAAAAATGAGCAAAAGGGCAAACATTGATGAATATTAATAAAACTTACTATTTATCTTAATTATTATATGGACTTAAAACAAAAAATATTTCCAGAATTTTTAACATTTTCCTAACCAGTTAAAATTAGAAATGAAATGAGTTTGTTTTTTTTTTGCTAATTTTGCTCATTTCAATTTTTATTATTTATAAATATCGTGAAAATAGCTAAAATCAGAGTTAAGCGGTTTTGCTTCAAGACCATTAACATTGCATTAACATTTATTATAAACAAAACAATCAGAAGAATTTTTTTTAATTTACTGCCCCATAAATTGTACAATTTTTGTAAGTTTATTTCTAATCAGTGTTTTGTGCTCGTTTATATTGTATTCTTTTGAAATGTGATGCAAAAGAACGTTTGCACATTGTTGTATGACATTTTTTATAAGGTCATATTTATGATTACTAAGTATATAGACATAAAAGGACACATTCCTCACATTCTAATAAATGATTGTCTATTTCATTATACATAAAACTTAAATCTAAGTTCCTAATACTACTTAAAACTATCAAACTATATAAATTTTTAAATGTTAATTTGTTTTCTTTTTCAAATATTGCAATGTTTTTTTTTTTACTACTCTACAAACTTTAACCGTATCCTTTTGGGGGAACCTTAAAAAGCCTTTAGTTTTTATTGAAATAAGTTTTGAAACACTTTTTTCAGAATTGATTAAAAATTCTTCGCATTTCTTGCAATTTAATGTTTTAATAATTTTGAACTCCACAAAACCACTTATATAAATTATTATATCTTCAGAGGGTGAATTATTAAGAGGTATGTCGCTTAATCCTTCAAAAACGAGAAGTTCCTCATCACCTACCTCCTCCTCAAAAACACGTTGATTTTTAATTCGGCAGACGAAAGAACTTCGTTATGTAGAAGAAGGCGTTTGTAAACTGAAGCAAACTGCGAAGACGTTGTGTTATTATTAAACCCACCTCTCGAGCGTATACTCGAGAAAAACATCTCAAGGTGGTCTTGTGAAAGTTTATAACTTAAAATGTAGTCCAAGGTTTGGTCTTCTTCGACATGTTTTTTACAAATGTATTTTAAATTGTTCATGTCTGTTATGAAACCAACAAACCCAATTTTGTTTTTCGAATTTATAATTTTTTCATTTTCAAGGTTTAATTCAGATATGTTATTTATCGAAATTTCAAAAAAATCAAAATAAGGCTTTGATTATCTCTGCTAAGGCCTTTTTTATATCCAAACCCGAATTTAGATTTGCTGTTGAGGCAATCAAAAGTGTCGTTAACTATTTGCAAAAATTTTATAGTTGCCTCAGAGCCCTCGAAGCCAGGTACTTTTGTTTCTAGCAAAAACGTTAAAGCTTTTGCTGTGCTCTCACTAAGAGTCTGCGGCAATTTTGACATTCATCACTTTTGTGAGCCAATTTATGTGTCGCTGGTTCAGTTTATTGGCGAAATGAAGTCCTAATTCTCCTTGGTAATTCAAAAGCTTTTCAATAAAGTCCCATTGGATTGGCCGTCCACTTCCATCAAATAATGTTTTCTTTGTCCCCCACGTGTTCCTTATTAGCTTAAGGTAGTGGCAAGCGTCAAGGAAAATTGAAACTTTAGAGTCATTTGCCGGATTTTCGAACTTTGGCTCAAAGTTTTCGAGCGTGGTTCCCAAAAGTTTCAGCATTCCGATATTTCCTGGGTGACCATCAAATGTAAGTCCAATAATTTTTACGTTGGATACATCTACGTAACTAAGGACTTGCCTCGTTAAACTGGCCTTCTCCGAGGAACTAAGCCCATTGCACAGGAAGTATGCAACTGGTAGCTTCCATGCCCCATTCAAGCCAACAAGGATTTAAACTAAAGCTTCCTTTAGTTGAAAAGTCGGTCCCATAATCAATGGTCCCGACAAATTTTTTTTTTGCAATCGTCCCATTGGATATGTTTTCGAATTGCCATTTCATCCACCATAAGGCATGCTACCAGCTTCCTATTCAGTTTAGAAAGCCATGTATAAGAGTTAGCACGTCTAAGGAATTGTTGGTAAAACCAAGACCAACTTCCGTTTGGCTGTACCATGCCCTCAGTGTAATTTCAGCCGGTAAATTATTATTCGAAAGCGATCGCACGTACTTATACGCTCGTGGACTGTAAAAGTGAAGCGTCAAAGCAAACGACCTTAGTTCCACGGGATATTTTCCTTTCACTTTTTTACCTCTAAGGATTTCCATCAAACTATGATCATGGGTCTAAAAACCAAATAAAAAGGAATTCATTATCTTTTAAGAGAAGAAAATGAATCGGGTGGAATCGGCTTGAAAGTTAATTTCTCTTTCTTTTTTTATAGAATCGATTCCACCAAGATTATTTGAGAGCAAATCCTCATATTATAATAAAATAATATACTAATCAGAATTATTATAATAAGTACAAATTATTTGATTTGGAAAGTTTCAGACAAATCTGTTGATTCTCTAGCTGGTTTTTGGACGAGCAAGTAAAGTTAGTTGTAGGGATACATTTTTGTGCAGTGCTCAAATCCGTCATTCATTTTCTGATCTGAAGCCTAGTACGCAGCTCAAGCCAAACGAAAAATGTCTGTGCTCCCCACATCAATAGCGAAAACTTAAACGAAATGGCTACGAAAAATATTTATAGAAAGCTCTATCAGATGTATGTTTCTCAAAAAATAAAAAGAAAAACAAGTGTCGCTAAGAATCAAAACGGACCTATCTCGACCTTTTTGAAAATATAGAGTGTGATATACCCACATTTTCGTTTCAAAGAGAGCTACTACAAGATGACATCCTTTTTTTGTTTTAAACCGATCTATTTTCAAAGTTATAAGCATTTGAATTTTAAGTTTAGAATCGAAACAATCCTATCTACTTTTTTTTAATAATCAAAACGGACCTATTTTTCACTATAAACGATTTTGTTTTCAAAACGGACCTACATATTCTGCAAATGACAACAAACATAATATAATTTGTTTTCAAAAAGGGTCTAATTTTTTTCGCTCTGACAGACGTCCAGCCGAAAAGTTTTTTTCGTGAGGTAAATACAAATTTTGCATAATAATGTTTAAAATTAATATGAATAGGGTGCAGTGAGCTAATGTAAATATGGAAACCCAAAATAAAAAACAGGTAATGGAAAATTGTCCAGTCCCAGTGGTAGATTGGTAGCCTGCTGCGCAGGATACTCTAAATCCGAAAAAATAAATGGCACTTTCAATTCAAGGCATCCAAGCGTTTCTTGCTTACTTAATACTTTGAAAGTATAAACAAATGAATTATGTACCTACCTTTGTTACTTTTTACAGGCTCTAGAGGGCAAGTATTGGTTTCGTGTCAAAAAAAAAATTCGAGGTTTTAATCAAATCTTACATTACGATGATGGAAAAGTTTAAAAAAGTGATTTTCATCAAGACGTCTCGAAAACGGCTCAAACGATTTTGATTGAACTTTGTACATGTCATCTTTAGAGCAGTTCTAATAATACTGCATACCACGTTTTTACAAAAAAAAACTTATTAAGGTATATCCCTCATATCTCTTACTTCTAAGTCATTCAACAGATATTGCATTTGAAATTTGTATTTTTTTTTATTTTAAATCACAATTTAAATAAAAAAAATCAAAATAAAATTGCTATTTTAACATGTTTTCATTATTTTTGCGTTAACGATATAAGAATATTTGTAAACCATCACTATATCTACACTCTGTCAATGTCTAGCTAAGTTCTAGTTGTTAGGTACGAGAGTAAGTTCGTGCGATCCAGTCGTGCATATTTTGTATGTTTGTTTCATACTGGTTTTTCAATTTATATGCATTTCAGAATCAAAACGGTACTATATTTTGGTATTTAGATTCAAAAAACCCTATTTTTATTTTTCACGATCAAAGAGGCCTAAAAAAATCTTTTTTTTTTAGAAAGTCCTGACGAGGTCCTTATATTTCATTTATTGTTTTATCTTATAAAACATTTCTAACAGATTAAAAAAAAATTTACTTCGCATAATTATCTCCAATAGCTTAGAAGTTATAGGTTTTTGCCCTTTTTAACCACTTTCACTTCTAAATAAATAGGTCCATTTTGATTCTAAGCGACACAAATATTGAAAGATATTTAAATTATTCATGAAAAAAAAAATATTTTTTTGTTAATAGTTTTAAAGAATGGTGTGGTTTTATTATTTACTTTTTCTTGTTTAAAAAATTGAATGTTAAACTAATTATAATTTTTGTCCAGTTTCTATTTCTAAAAAAAAAAAAAAAACTGTCACTTTTTCACCAGGAATAGGTATTGTTCCGGACAATAATTTCTGTGCGGAAAAAAGTGGAGACTTGAATCTATTAATCTACTACGATTTTTTATTTTCGCTATCGAACTGCGTACTGCTGAGCAAAACGAGTACAAAATTTTTCGTTTACTATTCCGTTGTGTCAATTTTTGTATGAAAATTTTCGTTTCAGCTGTGTACTATGCTTAAGCTCGGGTTTAAGGATATTCCAGTTACTAAGAACCTATTTTTCAATAGTCAGTAGAGTCAGTTATTTATTGGAAGGATAAAGTTATTTGGCTCTTTAACTTTAACTCTTTAATTGAGAAAAAATAATCTATAGAATATTTTTATTTGAATGTCACTTTCATTTATATTTGTATATATTCTTGATGTTTTTGTTTTTATGTGTACCGACAATTTCTAAAGTAATTTTAATTTTATTTCAAGTTTATTTCAAAGCAATGTTAACACACAGTAATCACTCATATTGTGAAACACGTATTTATGACTCGTATTCGGCTACAGTCGTATGTTGTTATTCCAAAAGTCATATATCCGACTTCACTTCTACAAATATTGAGAAACGGACAATATCGCATATTCATATTCATATTTTATCATTATTCCGAGTCTCGTATTAATTCGAATTAAAGTCGTATTTGTGTTGTTTGTTCGTCGTGTGAAATCTGTTAAACGAGTTATATATTTTTTTCGGATAAAAAAGGACAAAAACATAGTGCATGCAATATGCATATAGTGTAGATATTTTTTTCAATATTCCTGCTATTTGTTTTATCAACCTGCGAGGGTCACCGCAGCTCTAAGACCATCGAAATGCACTTTTAGAATGCACATACAAAATTAATGATGTAAAAGATCTCTTCTCTGTGGAAACTATATGCAATCAACCTAGCAGTGATGGCGCGACTCTAAGAACACTAAAATGCAATATTAAAATGCAACACAAAACTGATAGATGCGAAACAGCTTTATACCGCTCCAAATTTAGTTTAATGATACTTTTATGTATCCGTGTTATTTAAAGGATCTTTGGAGCGGTATATGGCTCTTTTACATCTATCAATTTTGTATTGCATTTTAGTGGTCTTAGGTCCACGTTGTCACTCTCGGATTAATAGCATGAGTTTTATTCAGGTATGTGTTATATCTAATAAATACAATAAAATATATGCAATACAATAACATACATCAATTTTTGTATTGCATTTTGACGGTGAATTTTAGTGGGCTTATACGACATGGTATTGCTTAAATTTGGAGCTGTATAAAACACTTATTTCTTTCCTCCTTTTTATGCATTTCGAAAATGCATTTTGGTGGTCTTAGGTCCGCGGTATCGCTGCCAGGTTTGTTTGCATTGATACAAATAGCATATCCACCAAATATGAAGCGGTACAAAACACTTTTAGAAAATCGTTGAACAAATCTGTTACTAAAATAATTTGTTTTATGGCATTTAAATCACCCATATTCTGAAACTCGTATTTATGACTCGTATTCGACTACAGTCGTATGTTGGTATTCCAAAAGTCGAATATCCGACTTCAATTCTACAAATATTGAGAAACGGACTTAATCGCATACGACTGTTCATATTTTATCATTATTCCAAGTCTAGTATTAATTCGAATTAAAGTCGAATTTGTGTTGTTTATTAGTCGTGTGAAATCTTTAAAACGAGTTATATATTTGTTCAGATAAAAAAGGATAAAAACCTAGTGCATGCAATATGCATGTAATGTAGACATTTTTTTTTTCAATATTCCTGCTATTTTTTTATCAACCTGCGAGGGTCACAGCAGATCTAAGACCATCAAAATGCACTTATAAAATGCAAACAAAAAATTACAGATGTAAAAGATCTTTTCCCTGTGGAAACTATATGCAATCAACCTGGCAGTGATAGCGCGATTCTAAGACCACTTAAATGCAATATTAAAATGCGACACAAAACTGATAGATGCAAAATAGCTTTATACCGCTCCAAATTTCGTTTACTGAAACTTGTATGTACATCCGTGTAAACTACAGGAGCTTTGAAGTGGTATAAGGCTGTTTCACATTTAATCATTTTTGTATTGCATTTTAGTGGTCTTAGGTCAATGTTATCGCTCTCCGTTTAATATCATGTGTTTTGTTAAGGTATGTGTTAAATCTCATAAATACCATACAAATAAAATAAATACATACAATACAAATAACAAACTTCAATTTTTTTATTGCATTTTGACAGTGCATTTAAGTGGTCTTATACGACATGATATTGCTTAAATTTGGAGCGTGTAAAACAATTATTTCTTTCCTTCTTTTCTTTTCATTTCAAAAATGCATTTTAGTGGTCTAAGGTCCGCGGTATCGCTGCCAGGTTTATGTAATCCGGTTTGCATTGATACAAATAGCATATCCACCAAATGAAGCAGTATAAAACACTTTAAGAAAATCGTTGAAAAAATCTCGTAGTTAAATAATTTATTTTATGACATTTTAATGATTTTGACAAATATGATACAGGCAACGATATACGTTGTTTTTTTTTAGCTTCTCGTATACAAAGTATACGACTTGAAGAATAACGATTTTCATACGATACGAGTTCAAGTTCGAGTACGAGACAAAATACGACTTGCGGAATATTGGTGAATGATTTTGACAAATATTATACAGGCAACGATATACGTTGTTTTTTTAAGCTTCTCGTATACAACGTACACGACTTGAAGAATAACGATTTTCATATGATACGAGTTCAAGTTCGAATACGAGTACGAGACAAAATACTACTTGCGGAATATGGGTGAATATAGTCTAAGAGCCAACGAAATAAAAAGTCAAGTCGTTTGCGTAATGCTGAAACCCATACTAATACATAGCTCTGGAAGGTTTTAAACAGGATTACCTTGTCTGCCTGCCCATACCCTTGACGAAGTGGTGGAATGAGGGGTTGAAAATGTAGATTTTCTAAAAATTTTATAAGGGATATTATCACTTTAATACATTTTTTGAAAATATATCATGATGCTCTGTCATTTTCCTTACTTCCAAACACCTTGATATTGATGATCCGACTAGTAGAACTCAAGTTATAAGCTATTTAAACGAAACATAATCTACTTTTATTGGAGACTTTGTTTTGTTGATTTCTTGCGTTTTAAAAATCTCCAAGAAAAAAAATATAAGGTTCACTTAAAAAGCTTATATCTTGAGTTCTACCAGTCGGATCATCAAAATCAAGGTGTGTAAGGAAAATGACAGAGCATCATGATATATTTTCAAAATATTCATTGAAGTGATAATACCCCTGATAAAATTTTTAGAAAATCTACATATTGAAACCCCCACCCCCATTACTTCGTCAAGGGTATGCGCAGGCAGACAAGGTAATCCTGGTGTAACCCTTCCAGAGCTATGTATTGGTATGGGTTTCAACATTACGCAAACGACTTGACTTTTTATGTCGTTGGCTCTCGGCCTACAAGGAGAGAGTTGGGAGGTGGCTGAACCAGGTCGGACACCAGCTATCCAAATTCTCTCCAGGTCCCAACGCATTCAAGGAAGTGGCTAAATTCACAAACAAAAAGAAAAATTTTAATTGTGACCAAATCTGTTTAGAAAACAAAATAATCACGGATGAAAAGGAAAAAGTCGAAACCTTTAAAATGTGGAAGTCTACGCTGAGGTAGAACGTTTAATACAAGCTAAACCAGATAGGATACTCAATTTCTCTCAAACCAACCAAGTACTGAACCAATATACCTACCACTTTGCCACTAGCACAGAAATCACGAACAAAAATAAAAGAATCAATGCTAAAAAATCTTTAGGCCCGGATGGCGTATGAAATTTCATTTTGAAGTAAATATCCCCCATGCTTCCCAGTTTTTTGCAAAAATATTTAACAACTGTACGAGTATAAATAACGGATATTTTCCGAATGCCTGGAACACAGCAAAGATTATCCCCCTATTAAAAAAGCCAAACAACAACACCCTGAGCAATTTCAAACCTATTTGCCTCCTGTCAAATGTGGGCAAGATATTGGAGAGAATCTTACTCCAAAAACTAGAAACCCATATAGAAAACAACATTGACTTTATTCCTGACCACCAATTTGGCTTCAAGAAAGGCCATTCAACAGTACATGCGCTCCACAACGAGGTCACTCTCAATTTGAGACAGAAAAAATGCACAACAGCTTGCTCTCTAGACTTAGAGAAGACCTTCGATAGCGTGTGGAGGGAGGGCTTGCTATATAAAATACGACAACTTGATTTCCCACCATTCCTAGTTAACATGCTTCACAGTTTTCTATCAGATACATTTTTTTTTTATTCAACTACAACAATCAATAACCCAAAATTATATAACTTGTTCTTACACGACTTTCCACATACTTATTATACAGAAAACACCTTGGCTTCCGAAAGCATCCTATTTGCTGACGATACAATTATCTTTGCTGCGGCTGATTATTCCTCAGAGGCACTTAGCAATATCAAAACGCATCTTAAAAAATAAACAAGAATTACATAAAATGGGGAATCAGCATCAACAAAGATAAGTCAGAAGCTATATGCTTTAGAAATGCAAGTGATAAAGGTAATATGTGGGTGGTCAGAGAAAGCAAAGAGCTAACCCTAACAATCGAAAACGTTATCATAGATTTCAAAAACAAAATAAAATTATTGGGGGTTAACTTCAACAACCTATTAAAATTCAATAACCACGCCCGACTTAACAAAGATAAAGCCAGAAAAATCTCGGGCATGATAATGCCCTTCCTAACGATTTTCATGCGATATGAATTCAAGTTCGAATAAAAATACGACTTGCGGAATATGGATGAATGTTTGACTTTGACAATATTTATTTCTTATGAATAACTTTATCTGAATTCTCAATGAGCAGATAAATTTACTGTTCCTATTCCTAGGAATAAGTTATATCTGTCCATTTAAAAATAAATTTTTGCTCTATCTGAGGATTAAATACTAACTGACTGCTTATCTTGCTATTGAAAAATTGGCCCTAAATGAAATAAAACCAGTTTTTCTCCAATCAAACAAAAATTAAATAACAATAAGGGGCAGGTTAGGGGCCAGCTATAGCGATAAGTAAAACCTGTTACCGATTTTAATAATAATTATTTTTTTATAAAAAAAAAAAAAAAAAAAAAAGGAAACAAACAATTAAACAAGAATTCCAACCGACGACGCACGACGACAACGACGACTATAAGACGGAACAATAACACGACCTACGACACTATACAGTACTTAGTTGTGAACTATGTTTGTATGAATAGCTGTACGCACTTTAATTTGGTTGGTTATGATATGACTTTTATGAGAGGGAACTGTTGTGTTGTCAGGTTTTCGGAGGGGGTGGAGAGTGTAGACGGGATCGGTAGATCGTAGCAGCTTTCTTCGATGTTTCTACGATCTAAAATCAGGATGCGTTCAACAAATTTTGTTTGCCTTTTGAAAATTTGTCGATTTTTTTTTCTGATGCAACTTTTAAGAGAGGGTTGAGTTGGCAGGGATTCTAGGAATTTTGACTCGAGAGTGAAAGTTTGCACTTATTGATGTCAATGATCCTGGAATATGAAACTTGAAAGATTTGCAGAATTTCCGATGTTGGTTAGAAACAAAACGGGGAAGTATTGCTAGGACAAAGCTTGATTTCTTGTTCATCGTGCTGGCCGAACATTTAAGTTTGAAATTTTTTTTATCACGCGCCTTTGATATATACATAGCCACTACCTACATATAAAAATATTTTTCTGCAAGTAATTGCTTTTAACGTAGGTATAATTAAATTTTCAAATGTTCGTATAAATTATTTTAAATTCGTTTAGGAAAACGACATAATATTTTTTAGTGTAAACAGAATTTTTAATTTCAATTAAGTGGCAATATAAACTAAAAATAAGGAAAATTATTAACAAAGGGCTATAAGCCTTCATAAAGTTAAAGAGTGAAAAATTTTCTTTTATTAAGTGGGTTAATGAAAACACATTTTTCGATTTTTTATACAGAAAAATCATAGACGGTTGACATTATCAGATGTCTCCAATTTAATTTTCCCGAAGGAAATTGTGCTCGCTTTTCATGCCGTGGATTTGTTCAAATCAAAATAGATGAACACCAGACAAATACCTAAATACTTTAGCCAGCATTTCCTTCAGCAATATTGAGACAGTAGCGTTAACCGTAGCTCGTCTTGCGGCACCTGTTACGGGTTCTTCCTCTGCTGCGTACCCCATCGGGGTTGGATTCGAAGACTCGTCGGGCAGGTGCGTTGCTGTCCATACGCTCCACGTGCCCCAGCCATCTCAGCCGCTGTATTTTCAGCTTTTTGACCAGGTCAACGTCGCTGTATAGCCCGTATAGCTCGTCGTTGAATCTTCTCCTCCATTCTCCTTCGATACACACCGGACCGAAAATCACACGAAGAATCTTCCTCTCAAAGCACCCTAGCAGATTTTTATCCGAATCTTTCAGTGTCCATGCTTCTGACCCATAAAGCAGGACCGGGATGATTAGGGTTTTGTATAAAGTCTCCTTGGTTCTCTGAGAGAGGGCCTTACTACTTAAATGCCTTCTTAGACCGAAGAAACAGCGGTTGGCAAGAGTAATTCTTCGCTTGATCTCTGCACTGATGTCATTCTGCGATGTAATAGTGGAGCCCAGGTAGACAAAGTCCTTGACAACTTCGAAGTTATATCTGTCCATCGTGATATTTTTCCCGAGTCGACGATGTTGAGATTCCTCTCTCGATGACAGCATATACTTCGTCTTGTCCTCATTAACCGCCAATCCCATTCTAGCCGCCTCCGATTCAATGCTCGCAAATGCCCCTGCCACAGCTCGCTTTGTTCTGCCGACAATGTCTATGTCATCCGCATATGCAAGCAATTGAACGGACTTTTGATAGATTGTACCGCTGGTGTTGACATGTGCGTTGCGTACAATGGCTTCAAGAACGATGTTGAATAGGTTGCATGATAACGCGTCGCCTTGCCTCAATCCTTTCTCAACATCAAAGGAATCGGTGGTGTTCTTACCAATTTTGACGGAGCAGCGAGATTTCTCCATCGTCATCCTGCACAAGCGGACGAGTTTGGCAGGGATGCCGAGACTCGACATGGCTCTGTATAATTCGTCCCTTTTCACGCTATCATACGCGACTTTAAAATCGATAAAAAGGTGGTGTGTATCGATCTGGAATTCCCGGGATTTTTCTAAAATCTGTCGGAGTGTGAACATTTGATCGACGGTTGACTTGCCTGGCCTAAAACCGCACTGATAAGGGCTAATCAGATCGTTGACAAAAGGTTTTAAGCGGTCACACAGGATGGCCGACAAGATTTTATAAGCGACGTTTAGGAGACTAATTCCTCTGTAGTTGGTACATTTCAGAACATCTCCCTTTTTATGGATGGGGCACACTATACCGAGGTTCCATTCATCGGGCATACTTTCCTCCGACCAAATTTTGCAGATGAGCTGGTGTATGCTCCTAGCCAATTCATCTCCCGCTGATTTAAATAGTTCGGCTTGTAAGCCATCTGCACCTGCAGCCTTGTACGACTTAAGTTTGGATATCGCCAGCCGAACTTTGGTTAGGTCGGGTGGACGGAACTCTTGGCCATCATCGTCCAAGTTGAATGGAGCGTTCTGCCTATTAGCGGCATCTTGGCTGTCTTCGCCATTAAGCAGTCTAGAGAAGTGTTCTTTCCAGATCCTCAGCACTGACTGTGTGTCTACTACCATATTCCCACTCTCATCTCGGCAGGCTTCCGTTCTAGCCTTGAATCCTTGGATGGATCGCTTCACCCTCTGATAAAATGTTCGAACATCTCCCCTACCGCTACAACCCTCAATAGACTCTACCGCCCGCTTCTCGTGCTCTCTCTTTTTCCTCCTGAGAAGTCGGCGTTCCTCTTTTCGTTTCAGCCCGTAGAGCTCCCGGGCCACTCTCTCAGCAGCTCTTGTTCGAGTCTGCAGCATTGCCTGGTAGGCCTCGTCCTTAGCTGCATGCGCTAGCCGGCACTCTTCATCGAACCAGGGGTTTCGTTGTATTCGCATACGTAGTCTAGCTACCACCAGGTAGTGATCCGAGTCAATGTTGGCCCATCGGAACGTTCGGACGTCCAAGATACTGGAAGCATGTCTCGCGTCCATCACAACGTGGTCGATTTGGTTGACGGTTACTTGATCACGCGACCGCCAAGTCCCCTTGTGTATATTGAGGTGTGGGAAGTAGGTGCTTGAGATGATGACATTTCGCCCGCTGCAAAGTCTGCCAGCCTGTGTCCGTTGCCGGAAGTTTCGTCGTGTAGGCTGTATTCTCCGACTATCGAACCAAAGATGCCCTCCTTTCCGAATCTTGCGTTGAAGTCACCAAGAATGATCTTCACGTCGTACTTCGGGCACATATCATACGTTGTCTCCAGGAGATCGTAGAATGCTTCTTTGGTTGAGTCCTCTCTCCCTTCATGGGGGGCATGAACACAGATCAGCGAAATGTTCTTAAATTTGCCCTTGATGCGGATTGTGACCAGGCGCTCGCTTACACTTCGGAAGCCCAAGACTTCTTGCCTAAGTCTTCCCCTTATCACAAAACCACAACCAAAGAGCCGCTGACCCTGTTCCTTCAAGCACCCGCCGTAGTAGATGTCACACGTTTTCAGTCTTCGTATGCCCTCTCCATCCCATCGCACTTCCTGGATGGCTGTTACGTCAGCCTTTAGCCTGTCCAGGTTCTCCACTAATTGTTCGGCTGCACGTGTTCTGTATAAGGTCAGGACGTTCCACGTGCAGATCCGAAATTCATTGTCCTTGTTTCGTTTGCTGGGGTCGTCAACTTTAAAATCATCCATATACGAGGCT